>CAOGCB010763749.1:0-55209 GCA_948266635.1 Cnidoscolus chayamansa
ATATTATTTAATTTTAATTCATTTTAACATATTAAATATATTGTATTATGAGACTAAAATGACTATTTATTTAAATTAATTAAATATTTAGTGGAGTGTTATATGATATAATATTAATTTAATTATTTAAACGGGTTACACATGTCAACCCGTTTAACACGTTCAATAAACGTGTCCGGATTAGGGTTGAACATCTTGACACGATTAATTAAATTGGTAGGTTTCGGGTTAGCCATTTTAATGTTATAGGTATACATTGACACGATACGTTTATGACCCACTAACACGAATTGTCAGCTCTAATTATAATATATATTTTTATTTTTAAATTGGAGAATACGATTAGGAAATTATTAAGATTAACTTTATTTAGCATATTATTTTGGATATCGTATTATTAAAAATATGTTGTGTTGTTTTTCCTTTCTTTATTTAGATTTTTTAATAATTTGCACATATTATATTTATCGAAAAAATATGTAGTTATAATATTAGTGAAATGGCAAAGTAATGATAAATACCGCAACATTAATAGTAAACATAAAGTATAATATTTTCATTAGAGAATTACATAATACAAGCTATAAGAAGTTAATAATAATCATAAAGAAAAGCAAAACATGATAACGAAAGAGTTAGGGCATCTCCAACCAGCACCTATTTGGTGCAATGAAGAGTGCTCCAACGGAGCACCAAAACCAAGCACCTATTTGGTGTAAATCAATTTTTTGCACCAAATAGGTGCATTACTATTTATGGCACTGAATATGGGTCCCACTAATTTTTATTAATTATTAATATAAATTTATTAATTTAAGTGTTAAAATTATTATTTAGCATTTAATATAATTTATTTTTATTTTTATAATTATTATTATTATATATTGACATAAATTAATGCTCCAATGTAATATTTCCTATATTATTTGTTAATTTCGTATTTTTTAGTATGTTTGTTTATGTAATAGAATCTAAATAACATGTAATTATTTTTTATTTTTAATGTTAATTAAATTAATTATTAGTAATTATTAAATTTTATTAAATTAAATATTTAATTAATTATTAAATTATTTAATAAAATAATTAAAGTATTTGTGTTAAATTTATAATAATAAATTAAAAATAGGATGGTGATAGAATTTTTAAAGTATATTCTTATTTGGTGTTGATTTTGATGTTTATGGTTGGAGTACTTTTTACTGTAGATGACCCAAATAAGTGATTTTGATGTAAAATTTGGTGTTTGTAGTTGAAAATGCGTTAAAAGATAAAATCTGATTCAAAAACAGAGTCATCACCGCTAATAACTTTGTCATCATCATTAGAATCAGAAATATTGATATCACCACCTTTTATTTTGGAGGTATTTGATTAAAACATAATAATTCTTCACTAAAAGACATTCTTTCAGTAGAATTACTTTAGCATATTATTTCTTCATACGTCGACTAAGCCTTTTCAACAACTCTTTCACTTCATTTTTTTAGCTCCTTCCTTTGGTACCAAAAAAAGATTGATAATCCCCAACCCTAACAGACTCCCTCACTCCGGCCCAACAGTGTAAGAGGGGAGGTAAACCACGGTATACGGCAGCCTTTTAAATGGGAGGCCAAGGGGTTCGGTGCATACAAGGAGCCCACCCAGAGGGTGAAACTCCCACACTGCCGCTGCCGGGACTCGAACCTTGGCTCTTTAGTACCAACTCTACCATCCAAGTACCAACCGTGCTACGCCCGTGCGGACAAGTTTTAGCTCCTTCCTGTGTGATAGTATAGGGTTTCAAGCATTTTTTGAGTAGTGGGCAATAAATGGGTCATAACAAATCTCTTTTTCTCGAGTGTTTTATCCATGATGCTTCGATTTATAATGAGAAGTACTAAGTGAATGAATTCAACCACTCCATTTGATACTAATTTATAGAAGGTAAATGAGGAGTAGTTTTGAAAAGTGTTAATGTTATGGAGCCTCTAAAAAATCTCGAAATATACAATGTTATCACTATATATGAGCGAATTTATATTTGACGGCTATCGGAGAATATGCACAATTCCCTGATGAATAAAGGGATTGAGAATATAAATTTCACATAAATTAAGAGATATATTTATTAATTATAAAATCTTAGAAAATCTATATTGATTATGAATGAAGTCTTGGAAAATCCTCCAATCTTTAGTAAACTTTTGCAGTGAAACTGAGCCTCAATTAGACTTTTCGTATATTTAGGTTCTAGTTGGGTGGTATAATTGGTTCATATTGAATCTTAAAAATTAATTGTCAATTGCGAACTATGTGATTGTACTTGATGGATGAGTTAGGCTCGACATGTTCCAAAATCACATTTTAGCCAATATCAAGAAATCATTCTTCCATAAATTAAAAAAAATGCTTCAAAATATACAATTAAATCACTGTAATTAATAATAATAATGATGATGATGATAACAAGATGCATGCTTAACCATTTGAAGTATTAGTTTGAAGGCAAAGTTATACCTGACCAACTGCACTGATTTGTGTCCTCTCAATCTCATCCTTGTACCAAAAAAAAAAAAAGGTGATATACCCTCACCTTAGAGGCCCCCACACCCCGGCCCGACAGGATTGTGGAGGGGTAAATCACGGTGACTCAGTGATAGTCAAGTGGGAGGTCTTTAACTCGGTGTCCACAAGGAGCCCACCCACATAGGTGAAACTCTCACACTGCGGCTGCCGATGATCGAACCTTGGACCTTGTACCAACTCTGCCACTTGTTTACCACTGAGCTAAGCCCGTGCGGGCCTCTCAATCTCATCCTGAGCATATAGGAGATGGACACCGCACATATCTATAATGCCCAAGGTATAAGAGTGCCCATCTTCTTTCAACGAGTAGAAACTAAATGTAGCTTCACTATAATAATATGATTTCTCTGGTTCTTTTTGCCCTATTGCTCTCAGATATATGCTGAAATCATATCCCAGGAACACATGATTTGATCTACCAAAACTGGGTCCAAGTTCATCCGATGTGTTCTTCAAACCTCGTAAATTCCAACTCACAACATGATGATCGTCATGGATGGTTGTCAAATTGCATTCGCATATAACATAAATGTCACTGACATCTGCAGAGCCCGTACATTCTACAACAGCACACACAACAAAACCCAAGAACTTGGGATTAAGCCAATTTGACATTAGCTTGATAGTGATACGAGAACCCCTTTTCTGATAGCCAAACCACTTTAGAATTTTATTTCCAGAGAAACTAAAACAAATTGATGGCAGCGAATGAAGCCCCTGCATCAAATATATATCATTACTAAGAGTAATAACAGCTAAGAGCATGTTTAGTTTAGCTGTTAAGTGTAGATGGTAGCATTTTTTTTCCTAAACGGTCTGAGAGGTGTTAAATGACTTGTTTAAAATAGCAGTTAGCTGTTGGGAACTTAAGAGCTGCTAAGTCTAAAAGCCCAGAGTTTAATTAACTTTTAAAATGATGAACACGTTTATATCTTAAGATACTAGACTTCAGTCAAGAATTGTCATCTCTTCAAAAATTTCTCAAGAAAAGAAATATAGAATTGATAAAGAAAAAATTAGCACCATCCAATCCAACCATTATGTAATTTAAATTGTGAACTTGATATGCAATTTCAGCCCATTTTTATTTAATCAAACACAGAATTTTATGGATTGAAAATGTGAAGGTATAAACGAATTCATTATTGATTCTGAACATAACAAATTGGTAATTAAAGAATTTAACGACGTTTCCTTTGAAATAATTTGAAATTTAGAGAACTAATCAAGAACACATTAATTTTATTTACTCAAGCAGACTCATAAATCTAGTTTGAGTTTATTAATGTGAATAAAAAAGTATTGCTATCTGGATTTGAAATATTTATGAAAGTTCTAATTACACATAAATCGTGGACATTTATGAATATAAATTTTATTATAATAGGATAACTTTCATCTAATTTATAAAGGAAAAACATATCCGAATTTAAGTTCTTATTGCACTATATTGTATGAAATGTGAATAGATCCTGCTTTCACCTAACTTCACAAATTTTCATGATTGTTGTATTTTGACAACCTCTGCAGGTTGGGACTATTACTCTTCTTACCTTGACAGGATTGCTTGCTTTTATGCTTTTCTTTCTCGCAGCCACTGTCAATGCCATTGTAGTCTCTCTTCTCATTTCTTTGGCAGCTGTAGGAGGCTTCATGGTTCTGTTCTTTGCTTGTGTAACGGCTATATACATAGGGGCATTATCAGTCGCGGCATTTGTGATTTTCTCGGCAACAATTTCATCAATTATAGCTGTTTTTGTAGCTATAGGTAAAGCAAAAAAGGAAAAAAGCAAACTCTTTTCATTTCTTTTATACTATTTATATATCCCTGAAATGCAGAGTTTTCCCATCTTTTTTTGTGTTTGGGGATGGGGATCTAATTGGTTGCATTTGAGGTGAGAATTTACACAAAAGACAGTCATGGGTATTGGAATTTTGGGAATTTTCCAGTTCTTTTTATGACAACGTGATTGTATTATGCTGGCCACACAAAAATATTAGAATGAGAAAGAGAGAGAGCGGATACTAGAATTAGACTGATTATGATGCGTAAATGCGCAGTGTCTGAAAGCCAATCAAGCTGTTACATTGAATAGTTCAGGAACTGTTTCAGTGTGATTAAAGTGATGTTAAAAGAGAGAGAGAGAGAATGATGTCTGAGCCAAATTAAGGGGGAGGAAGGATAAAATATGTTGTGTGTTCAAGCTTGTTAATTGTTGTGTACCAGTGGGCCTCTCGATTCTGTTTGTTGTTTCATCTTGGTATGCATTTATGAACATTTGGCTGGGGATGACTTGATGGTTTGGATGTTTACTTGATTCCAAACTGTGCATGATGTAATGGCCAATTGGCAATTCATAGCTCTGCAGTATTGGTTTATGTGATATAAAATCATCTTCATATCATGGCATAAGATCTGAATCCTTTCATATTTGTTAGATGTTGTAGCTTAATGTGCTCTAATGGTTACACTGGGATATGAAAAACTGTGTGAGTCAGGTTGGATTATATTTTTCTGGGCTGTCTGGTTGATGGCAAAGAAAATTGTGGGCGTAGCTAAGCACACATTGAGCATGACTGGATCAGCAATTTCAGCTTACTCTTCTGGTGGGCATGTGCTGCGGTATCAAGAACTAGATAAGGTGTCAAATTGAGCCATGATGTATGGAGTCCATTCCTGTAAATATCATTGTATGTCCTGGATAGTGATGTATCTTCTTGATTTCTCACAGCTTTCTAAAGAATGATGACTGCTATGGTAGCGTTTGTTACTTGTTTCTAGCGTTTGGAAGCTTGTAGTGAAATCTACCTCCAGTCTGAAAACAGATGCGATGGGCATTTTGGTGTGTGATATGTGCTTGTTCAAACTGTGTATGGACTTCAGGTATCACTGGATTTTAATTGTATGTATTGAATTGGATTTATAGGTCAATTAAATTTATGTTCAGTAGCACATCTTAATTATTCAGTGTATTGCTAATTAAAGGTAGTCTAATTGGTCTAAAGGTATAAAAAGTAGGCAAGCTTTTGGATTTGAGTCTCCTCATCTAGGTTTATCTACGGACTAGGTGTCCCATGGCCTTATAGAAATAGGAGCTTGGGCTTTTTGAGGCGCTTTTAGATCTTGAGCTGGGTCTGCTCTAGCCGAGACCCAAATCAGTCTTACTCTTAAATATATATATATATATATAACAATTATACTAAAAGGTTTTCTGAAAAGCAAATTTATATAAATAAAATACTAAGAATTATATTTATACATACCAAAAAGTAGTTCTCTCACTTAATTATGGTTAAAGTGATTATTTGAAAATAAATAAACCTTCTACATTATAAAATATGAAGATAATTCTTATTAAATGTCTATTATTTCTGCATACACCTTGTTGATATAGAGCTAATGTATAGTTATTTTTTAATAAAATATTGTTTTAAAGAGACTAATTTATAACGTAAAAGCAAAGACATGAGTTTAATAGAATAAAAGAAAATAACCGAAACAGCCCGTTCCTTTAGACATCCAAATGAAAACTAGAAGAATCCTAAACATGCACAGGAAATAGATATGATAATCTAATCTGGACCTAAAGTCCCAACTAAACTGAGACAAGTAGGTGCATAAACTTGACATTTTCCAACTTAATAAATGCTTAAAGAGCCGGCCCCACTGCCCACTTATTCAATCCCAACATAAATGCTTCCTTTCTACCTTCAATTATTATTATTATTATTATTACTATTACCATCTTCAAATCACTATGCCAGCCAGAGTCTTTTTATTTAAAAATGTTGTTTTAATTAAAATAAAATTATGTATAAATCCATAAATAAATTTATTTAAATTCTTTTTTTAATATAAATATATATGCTAATTCAAATTCCTTTTTAAAAAGTAAAATCGGATAATACGAATTTCTTTTCTTTACAAATTTTAAATATAAAGCGTTTTAAAAATTAAAAAAAAAATATATATTTTACTTTATAATAGATTTATTTAAAAGGAATCTAAAATTATCCAAGTTAATGAGTTTTAGACTCATTTCAATATAAACCATTTTAATATTATTAAATAATTGATTTATATATAAAGGATGGAGCCACAAATTAGTGAAAGTGAAAAGATGGGTTGTTTGACAAATTAATAGATATGCATCTTTATCATTAATTGAGAAACATGAACTTCAAATACAATGGAAAAGGATACATTGTATTGGTGGGTTTTCACATGGCATTCTACAGCTATAATAAGATAGAGAAAAAAAAGGAAAGACAGAAGAATTAGGCAGCAATAGACATTTGCAGCTATTGGAAAACTGAATTAACACTTCATATTATTATACTTTTGCTTATTAATTAAGAATCATCATCTTTCAAATTAAATGAACACAAAAGGTTCTTTCAATTGACTTGACATATGCCTACTCTTTTATGTCATTATTCACTAAATCTACCAAACCAAGCTTCCTCTCTGCTGTGTATCTGTCATCCATTTATTCTGCTCTCTTTTTTATTGTGCATACATGAAAATGACAGTTTACTCTTTAAGGTAGTGATTAGACTAGGATCCATGGGGTTTGAGCATTGCAAAGAATTGCATATATATCCTACTGCAACACATAACCCATTTCAGATATTGTCAGGACCACAATGATTTTGGACTAGAGCTATATTAGACTTTAAAATCTCTGTGATTTATAATTGCTAATCAGCATAATTTGTTCTTACCCAAATATATATATAAAGAGAACAGAAAAAAGAAAAAAAAATGAGGGATTTTCTGCTAAGGCAAAATGATGGTCAGTTTCATTATCAAATTTAAGCTTTACAAGTAAATTACAAAACACAGAACAAAAGTATATAGCAGAAACCCTAACTATGGTGCAACTTTGTCCTTTGATATAGCTACAGTTGAACAATGATGAGTACACCCTTCTTCAATGAACTGCAGAATCAAGGTCTTCTGCTTTCCATTACAACTCTTTCATGCTAGCTAGCTAGCTAGCCACATGCAAAACTTTTATAAAAGAAAAAACATGTTTCAGAAAAAAAAAGGACTTTAAATGCATTCAGCTATAAATAAATCAACCCAGCCCCCTCCAGGACCATCCCGCTTGTCAACAAGCATATTTACTAAGGTAATATAACGCTATGCCTTCTCATTCTTGAACACTAATGAAATAGTTAAGGGAATTTAAATAAAAAGAACCAGAGAAGAAAGATATATGTAGCAAAATTATATCAGTGATGTTCGTTTCCTTGCCAGTCTGGTCTGCCTAATGTGAATTCCAAGCTTGGGTTCTTGCAATCCATATTCGATCCTAAGTAGCCTTTAAGCCGAGTTGAATTGCATTCCTGCAGTGTACATATTTTGCACTTGTGGTTACACCACCATTGCAGTCTGTATATTATAAGAATTCCCAATAAATTTTTATATATATTTAGACTACAAAAGTGGTTTCTTTTTCTATCTTCATGTGCATGCATGTTCTATATATACGTGCTCCAATTTCAGGATGGAGTTTAGAATTTCAGATTCATATAAATACCTCAGTTGTGAGTCCAGATGTTTGTTGTGACTGGAATGTTGCTTCTCTTTGCCCATCCATCTCATTGGAGTTTGTCAGTGGCCAGGTTTCTCTACTACTGACAGGCACACACAGATATATGTATACGAGGTTTAGTTAGTTATCTGCAATATCTTTAAATTGCTTCACTAATCATTCTTGATTCTAGCAATCTTATATTTACACTTAAGAGGCTAAAAAAGAGAAAGGCCTTTGAGATACATTGCAAGATATTCTAAGATAGCAAGGAAGTCACACAAGATAATTAACTATGAAGAAGCAAATCAATGAATTTTTTAATTATATATTAATCCAGCTATGCATGTACACACATACTAAAATATAACCTTCTTTAGCAAATCAAGCCTACATATATAATTAGTCTCGTTATACCTTTTAAAGGGAGTGGGATGGGGTTTGAGCCTTCATTCTAACTTATTCAAATATAAAAAATGTTATAAAATTTTCAATCTTTTGTGCATCAATCAAGAAAACTTAACATATTAACTTCAAGAATAACATTTTAGGATACTATATGGATATGTCTTTCTCTCCTTAGTTAAGATTATTCTTTGTATATTTTGAATACAGTTTTACATTTTTCTTATCTACTTAATTACTCATCTACGCTACGTAAATGATATATATATATATATATAGACTCTTCCATTCATTGCAATCAATAGTTAATACAGAAATGATCATTTTCCATTTACCTCAACAACATGTACGTACTAAAATTAGTGCAAAGCTTAAAGTTCCGGAAACGTTCTCTTCCATGTCAAGAGAAAAGGACAGCATTGATCGTTATGTAAAATTCATCCTAAACATGTAATTTAACTAACAAGAAAAGCTTACATACTATTAAGAGCCAAATTTAACTACTGAAACCTCATTTTCCATTTACTTATAGGCATTTATCGTAATGTAGATATATATGTAATTCTGTCAGATATTTTTCACTTGATCTGCTGTGCTTACAAGTTCTGAGTGTAATATAGAATGATCCAATAGATTGAGTTTAGATTTGTCGTATTCAAGCTTAAGTTTTTTCCTGAATAAAATCTCACCTAAAAAAATATATGTACAGCAGAAGTTTAAATCCAGAAAAAGAAAGGCTTGGCTTTTGTCCTCTAGGAGATCTCTTTTTCATGAACACGTATTCAGAATCACTAGAGCAAATCTAGGCTTTAATAGTTGTTAAAAGCATGCTATCAGTACACAAAAATATTCATAATGACTTAATCATATGCATGAACTTCATAACCTTGAGTTCTTAACGACACTTTTACATTAATTTACAGTATTATCATACACATCAACATCACATACAAAATGAGGTTATGAAAGTACTGTTGAAACCTATGTGCATTGTAGTGAAGGAAAGAAGAACTTGTATTGGTTTCAGTGGATGGAAACACCACCATCTACCCTACTCAAATTTCTCTCTTTTTTTTTTTTTATTAATGAGATGTATTTATTTAGTTATTTATAAAACCCACGAAAAACTTATCAAATAATCCTGTTCAATAGACCTCCCAAGATCACCAAGTGAAAAAAACTTGGAGGAACAAACAACAAGACAAGCAGCCAAACCAAAAGCACAGGATTTTGTCCATCATTCTTTATCCAAAGCAGTAACTAGTAAATGATCACACAATCTCAGGAGCATTGTAACGAGAGTGCAGCATTTGCACCTTCGCCAGATATAACTATAACTAAATATATATATATATATATCTCCTTTTACTGCTTTCTTGTAGCTTATACTAAGTTCACGAACATAGAAAGAGGCAGAGCGACTCTATTTATGTAACATATCCAATGAACCAGAATAAATTAAAAAGAAGAAAAAGATTTTCTGTCAAACTGCTTGCGAAAGAAGAACCAACAGAAGGGAATATGAAGAGTACTGATAGAAGCTATATATAGAGATTTAAAAATGAGCTAATGGGTTACAAGAGCATATTTAATTTGAACTTTGGAAAAAGAAGAGCACTTAGTCTAAGGAAGTAGCCTTTTTGGTCATTATATATATGCAAAATGTCCCTCGTGGAGGGAATAAGAACCAGGTAGTTTAATAATGATAACAACAGTAATATGATATAGTTCTAAAGCTAGAAAAAGAAAAAGTGCATGAAGCTATGGTTGCTTTCTCCTGTCCTAATTAGCGTATATTTGATTGCACTAGGAAGCTTTTCTTTAACAATTATTAATACTAGCCACTATAGCATCAAAGCACCAGCAAATCTCATCTCAGGAGGAAAATCTTCCACAACTAAAGAAAAGCCTAAAAGAAAAACAATTAATAAACCAAGAAAAAGAAAATAAAGAAAGCAAAAGCTGCCGCAAGAACTCTTTTATTCTTCAAAAATGGTGGACGTGGGTTTGAATTTCTAAGTATAAGGTACCATGCAAATTAGAGGAAAAGGAAACCACTGAATTAGTCCATTTGATTCACACCAAATTGAGAGGAAGAGAAAGAGATGGTACCTTGAAGAATTACTCCAGAGATTCGTAGCAGTAGAAGGGTAGTCCATTTCTTGTTGTGCTACTGACCCATCTGAAGGTCCTTTGTGATCACTGAATCGTCCTAGTCCTCGGTCA
The DNA here is from genome assembly GCA_948266635.1 of Cnidoscolus chayamansa. Classification (NCBI taxonomy): domain Eukaryota; kingdom Viridiplantae; phylum Streptophyta; class Magnoliopsida; order Malpighiales; family Euphorbiaceae; genus Cnidoscolus; species Cnidoscolus chayamansa. Next base: position 10,740 of record CAOGCB010763749.1, read on the forward strand.
CCTCCATTTCCCATTGGGGATATGTCTTCTTCTCCAGATCCATCTGATTGGCCTTCGCGAAAACACCAGCAAATGAGTCAAATGAAAGAAATGTACCTATAAGCAATGCATGCAGACATTATGTAATGTATCCATGCATGCATGCATATGTATGGATGGATGTGCATATGGATAAGTGTCCTTTATCCATAATAGGGTTTAGTATAAATATATGGTTTTGGGTGGAAGAATTTTCCAAATGGGAGCAGTAAAATACTGAAACCGATAAAAGAACAATGTACAGAGAGAGGGGAAACTGAAGGATAGAAAAAAAAAAAAAAAAAAAGATGAAAGGAAAAGAAAAAGAAAAAGAAATGGGTGAAAATGAAGACTAAGCAATACGAATTACCTGAGGAAGCTGCAGGCTTGTCAGTGGTCTTAACAGTTCTATACATCTGCAAAGTCATGGGGAAACATTTAGCAAAGACCATTCATTATTCAATATAATAGAGAAAATGAGAAGTGAGGAAAACGGGAAAAAAAAATATATTAGTAGTAAATTAAATTCCATTTCAGATCCTTCTCTCTCTCTCTCTCTCTGGTGGGCTTCTGGGCTTGTCTCGGATTCATCATTAATCACGAGGTTGATGTTTGATGAGGTAGTAATGAAATGTTTATTATTGAGAAATGATGACTACTTTTGTCTGTTATCATTCTTCTCTCTCTCTCTCTTTCTTTTACTCTTCTTTCAAAAGCAGAAGCTTGTCTGCCTGAGACGTCTCAGAACTTTCAGGCTCATTTTCTCTACTATTCTTTTAATTAAATTCATCCATTCATTCACTCACTGCCTTCTTTGGCTACTGTGCCGGCCCTGGGATTCACTATCAACACCGGCTGTCTCACATTTTAGAGAGAGAGAGAGAGATTGCTTCCTTTGTGCTCTACCTGTAAATGGCTCTTCACATGAGCTAACGTTAGATCTTTGACATCCATGAGCTCAAGAACTGACTTTGGAGTAGCTCCTAAACCAACACATTAAAAGGAAAAGTGAGGTTCAAAACAAAATGAGACATTCATCTTTAAGTATTAAGAAATTTGGAACTCCAAACCCAAACAATAAATTAATTGATTAGAGAAACTAAAAGTAAAAGAAACACAAAGATGAAAGCTATGTACTTTCATGGCCCCCAAGAAGCTCAACGGCATGTACAAATCGAGCATGAAGAGTGCTAGTCCATCTCATTCTCGGTGCTCTCATGCTCCTCTTTGTGGGAAGTTTAGGCAAGAATCTTGATCTAAGGAACCCATGAGAAGCCTCGCCGGATCCAACTCCATACTGATTGTGGTGGTGAACCTGGTGGTGAAGTTGGTGGGATTTGAAAGAATCCATTGAAATCCCATGAAACCTTGTAGTTGGTGCTAACCGATTGTAAGCAGAAGCAGATTGATTAGGTCCTGATGAGTTAAGCATGGACATGGGATCTAAACCTCCTCCTCCTCCTCCTCCAATATAATAAGGTGAAGAAGTGTGAGGAGAAACAGAAGGAGAGCACAGGGAGGAAGAGGGATAAGGCATTTGGTAGAAGCACATCTTGGGATCTTTATTCTCTCTTGACATTTCTGAAGGAAGAAATGGAAATGAACGGTTGTGATAGACTGGAATACCTTTAATTGGCCTCAAACCATCAGATACATCAAGTCGAGAAACCCCATGATTTAAATTACTTAAGTGAGTGCTAGAATGGTGTAGGTGATGGTGGTGGTGGTGGTGACTATGTTGATAAGGGTTGTGTGGTGGTTCTTCAGTTGCAGCACCTGTGAAATTCCTTCTGTTTCTGGTTTCTTCATCGAGGGCACTTGCTGAGTGTGCTAGAGAGAGCTCAGTACTATAAGCTGGAGAATCACTAGAAATCATGGAGCTAATAGTGTTAGATTTATGGATGCCTTCTTGTCTGCTCATCAAAGGATTAAAACCTGTATCTGCTTTAATATTGTTGATGGTATAGGAAGGGGAGGTATTGGGAGGACTAATATGTAAAGAAAGATCAGGGAGTGGATTTGAAGATGGTTCAATGAAAACCTCTTGTAATTGCATTTTCACTTGGATTCTTTATCAGATAATTGTTTTCACTCGTTTCTTGGCTAATCTAACTTGAGAGCAAGCAAACAAGAAGGGGGGGAAAAAGTATGTAGTAGCCAAAATAGGTGTTCAATCTTTTCTGATTGTTGTGGAGAAAGAATATAAGTGAGGGAGAGAGATTTGGGGTTGGTACAAGAATAGAAAAAAAGCTCAGAAAGAGAAGTGGTTGATTTACGCTTTAAAGCCTAAAGGAGGAAGAAGGAAGGAGGAAGAGAGAACTTAAAGGGAGGTGAGACAAAGAGCTAAAGACTCATAAATCTTCTTCAACAAACAAACAAACATGCTCAAGAAAGAGGGAGTGAGTGAAAGTTAGAGAGAGAAAAGAGAAGCATGTGTGTTGTCAAGGTAAGGAGAAGGGAAAATATGCATTCATGAAATAATTAAAAAAAGAGAAAAACCAGAAAGTGCATAGAAAGGAAATGGAAGGGAGAGAGAGAGAGAGGTGAAGGATTTGGGTGTGGTGCACCTCGAGAGTATATCTTGGAAAATGACACTAGGGAAGAAGGACACAAGGTCTCTCTCTATGTGGTCAAAACTTTAAAACCATTATAAATAAATAATTTTATAAAAAATAAAAATGAAGACTTTGGTTTTCTTGCTCCGGAGAGGACGGGATGTAATAAGTTAGAGAGAGAAAGACTCCATGAAGATGGATTCTTTTCCCCCCCCACATCCTTCTCCTCTCCTCTCCTCTCATTTTATTTTATTTAAATAAATAAATAAATAAAATGAGGCAGGCATTGACCTTTGGGGGAAGAGTCCCCAGAAAGAGGTTTTTGTTTGCATTCATCAAGTGATGATGATGAATGGAAGAAGTAAACCCTAATTCCAAATTACCTTCTAATTCCTTTTCATCCTCTTATGTCTATCAATCTCCCAAATATTCCCTATGTGTATGTAACATCATCATGTATTTTGTGTTGTTTTATATTTCTTATAATTTATATACTACACACATCTCATTGACTCTGTTTCCAAAACCCTAGATTTAATTAAGCTTTATGTTCCTCCTTTCTTTTGATAATTATATTGGATCTCTTACTCTTTGCATTGGGAACTAACCCTTTTCTTTAAATGCCTGTCTCTTGAGATTTGGAAATAACATATTTATTTGTAGATAATTACAAATCAACCTCTTTGTGTTTTGGGCTAAAAGCCCACTCATTGATATCTTCTTTTTTATTATTATTGTGAAAATGAAATAATGTTTTCATTTTATGATTCTATTTTTATTTATGTTGTGATATTCTATTATATTTTAAATATAAATTGTCACATATAAAATTTATAAGATTAATTATATAGAAAGACCATGAAAAACCTCTATTACTTCTTATCTTATAGTCTTGGTATATATCTTAGTATCCTATTTAATACATAAGTGAATTAATTTCGTCGTTAATTAATTTATATTTAATTTAATTTATTTTTTAAAATTAATTAAATTTAAATAAAATTACTTATTAAATATGTTTTTTTTTTGTTTATTAAATAAAATAAATAAAAATTTATTAATAAACAATTAATTAGCAAAATTTTAATACCCAATAATTTAAATACATAATAGCAAAGTCGTATTTTGTCGCACTTTTATCGTCAAGTTATCATCTCTAAAAATGATTTAATTTTCTCATTAGCTAAATCTTTTAAGTATTCAAACATTAAACTATATATATATATATATTTCATTGGATTTTCTCATCTTTATTTTTCCTTCTTTAAAACTAATTTTTTAATTATAAATAATAAATATATAATAACAAAAATTAAGAATTTAAAAAAAAAATAATTTAAAAAAAAATGAAAATAGTGATGAAGTATAATTATAAATCAATTCAATGGTATGCTTATTAGCTTTATCCTGACTTTAAAGAAATTATTTTATTTATAAAAAAAAAAAAAGAAGAAGATAAAAAGATTCCTACTATATAAGCTATATAACTTAGATTTAATTTTATGAATTTGAGCTACTTGGTTATTATATTTACACATATTAGTAATATTTTATTAAGAAAAATAGTGATATTTAATCATCAATTTCATGACATTATCTGAACTGACTAAAGTCTCCTTTTTCCTTTGTCTAAAGTGTTACCTTGATTGAAATCACTAGAAATTTTTTTTTTTCAAATATATTTTAAATTCATTTTAAATTTAAAATAACAATAATAATAATAGAATTTTTTTAAAAGATTTATATTTTATGTAGTGTTTTTAAATAAGATTTAGTGGTATTAAAGTTATAAATAAATTAAATTGTTTGTAGACAATTCAATAAAAATTTAATTTGATTCGATTTATTTTTTTAAATAAATTATATTGAGTTTAATTTTTAAGTAAATGATCCAAATTTAAATTTATAAATCTTGTTAAAGGTTAAAAACTCATATCAAGTATTATCGAACATTGAGATGAATGGTTCGATATTTTTATTTTTTAAATGAGATTGAGAGTTTAATATTTACGATAAAAAAAATTATTGTATCTCAATTCATTATTAAAATCTAACAGAATTTTATTGATTAGTAATTTAAGAATTTGTAAGCTCAACCGATGGAAATTTAATAAAATCAGAGGACACTGTGTGTACCTAAGAATGAGATAACAAAATTGAATACTTATTTGCAGGACTGACAAGGCAAACACTATAAACATGGCTATAAATAGACCCATGGGACCATTGACTTAAGAGTTGAGCAGCATTCGGTATGATGATCATAGGGTTTATAAGAATGTATATCAACGGATTACATTATCCCACATGTACCTCATTAATTGGTTCTCTGTTTTCAACAATAATATATAGTGCAGAATATAGAAAACCCTGTTTACACTTTTTTTAATGTTTCTGTACAACTCCATTCCATACAAATTTATACTCCATTTGGGTCCCACTTATTCTAAAATTCATTTATTCCATATATATATATATTTTTTTTTTCAATATACATAACCGACTATTTTAGTGTTTTTTCTGTAAAAAATAATATTCATTGCTATATTATTTTTCCGATGTTTCATAATTTAATTAGTTTTTTTATTTTTATTAAATTAAAATATTTAAATTTATATTTGAATAATGGTCTGTTTATAATTATTTACGTGGTTAGTATTTTTATTAAGATGATACGGTGAGGCTGTGATATTTAATCTAAGTTGGGGTCTACAGATTAGAAGGTTGGCATCTTATCTGTTCATCATCCTCCTTTTTTAAAAATAAAATAAAAATAAACAATTCAATAAAAAAAAAAGGAATTTGAATTTATAAATAAAAAAATAAAAAAAAGGAAATGTGTTGAAAGAACTTTTGACCGTCAGGTTTATATTCTTATTGTCCATACCCAACAACATTCTTCTTCTTCTTCTTCTTCTTCTTCTTCTTCTTATTTTCTTATTTTATTTTATTTATTTATTATTAAATTCCCAACATTATTATTAATTTAATTCTCAAGTGCTTCCCTTCCACCTCTATTATTATTTTATATTTAATTTCAATTGATTATATTCCCACACCAATCAATACCTTTTGCTTCTCAAATAGAATCACTGCCCTCTTATTTTTTATTTTTATTTTTTACTCTCTTATATATATTGCGTCATTTACATTTAACAAATTAATGGTATAATAATAATAATAATAATATCGTAAATATTTATTAATTGTTACTAAATTTCTCATTTTATTTCAAAGGTTATTAATCATTGACTGTTAAAAATAAAATAAAAAGAAGTTGTTGTACCATGTGCCCCTTTTTTAAAAAAGCACTGTCGTTAATATATAAATAATAAATTCAATTTTAAGGTCTAATTTTAATAAATAATATATTTAAAAATGAGTGAAAAATAAAATACAGTTACAATTATAATTAAGAAAAATGAGTAAAGTGGTACCGGTGACGGGTACAACAACAGTGGATCGGGTTGAAAACTATCCATCTGATATGGGCCGACTAATTAATTTATTAGAATTTTAAAAAATTATTTTTATTAAATATTTTAATGAAAGCCCATTATTTTTATTTATTTTTTTATTTGGGTAATATTATATATATATATGTGATATGACATATTAGTTTTGTATGAATACTTAAAAAGAAGCAATAGGGTCTTTTGGAAGCTAATTTTTCATAAAATATCTACTCCAGCATTGGATTGGTATAACGATTACATCAATCTCTCTTCACAACTACTCTCTCTTCTTTCACTCTTCACTTTTCTATTTAAACTAAAATGAAAATCCTTTCGTTATTAACATTTAACACGTTACTTTTATAATTAATCGACAGGTAAATAGTGAATTTTCTTCTTATATAATAATACTACATATGATATGGTTTTGAATAGAAAAATAAAATAAAATTCAACTGGGTTGTACAAACGTAAGAAACAGTGAAGTAGTTGTGTAATGAAATAAACCTAAATTCCACTAGACAATCCTTTTTATGTTATTGGAAGCTGAAGCTGAAGCTGAACCCACAAACCACAACAAATAAATTGGATTGGACAATTAGGGTTTTTGGAGGTTTCAATTAATTACTGCTGTGCGTGCTTGGATTTCTATAAACTATAATAGCATGATTTTAGCAGAGCGACATTGGTTACATTTTTTCAACCTCAAATTATTGCCGACTTAAGTTCTTTTTTTCTTATTTTCCATGTGCTGGTCCGACTTCGGAAGTCTCCACCTTCTAACCAATAAATTAATTCCTCACTTTCGTGTCCGTACGTAAACCCTATTTCTCTCTCTATATGTATATATATATATACATGTGCGCGTATGTATATGTATTAGCTAATGATGTTTAGAGGGTTATTGCATGGAGTGAAGGAGGACGGAGGACAAAGATGATTGAAGGAATTAATGAAGCATACAAATTTGTAAGTTAAAAGAAATATATAGGCTTTGTTTTGGACACAGCTTCCCAACCACCAATCTCCGATGTCTTTTGCCTTTCAACCGCGATTGCTTGTTTCTAAGAGTCTTATTATATGGATAGCAGAAATATGACATTCATGCAGGAGAGTTTTTAATTAATATATTTCTTAATTATTTCACATTCAATGTGGCTAGCAAAATTCTACTTCAACTTGGATACATGTTTGGCAAGTGGGTTCTTGGTTTCCTCCTTCATGGCTACAAAATCATTAAATCATAGGGTCCCAAAGAAAGCATGCATGGACACTCATATATATATATATATATATATATATATAATCGGATAATAAGAGTTTCGACTTTAGAGGGTTCGGTTCATGAATTATCATTAAAGCGATTCGATTCAATTGCAGGATTCTCCCACTGGACTTCATCAAGGTCGAATCATAAAGAGGCAACTAAGCCAACATGTGACAAAGACCTATGATCCTTCGAAACTACAACCAATCTAATTAAAATTAATTCCAAATTTTCTTATATTTCTAATTAATACTCAAAACCCAAAAAAGTAAGTGTGTGTTGCTGGATTGTCGTCATCACATATTGCATTTGGTCTACTATTGAAATTGGATTAGGACAAGTATTCTCTGCAACAACAATACAGATAAACCTTATCAAATTTTGGATTAGGACAAGCATTGGATGGTAAAGGCATATATATATGTGTGTGTGTGTGTGTGTGTGTGTGTGTGTGTGTCTTTTCAACTTTAAAAGAGTAAAATTTTTGCAGGTATATTGTGGGCTCTTTGATTGACGTACGTTGACTATGCTTTTCAACTTTGGAAACAAATCAATTAAACCTTTAGCCCCTTTTCGTGTTACGTCCATCACATGAAAGGTTGAACCCCATCAGGCAATGCATTTTCAGAATATTTTTTTAAGAAAGTATATATTCTAATTACTTTTGAAAGTACTTTTTATTATATATAGATTGGTTTGGTTCTTACTCATGTTTAAACCTGACATGTATATATGCTTCTGGAAATATCCAATAACAATATGAGATTTTGACTCATTGCCTGATGAACAAGACTAGCTTTTGAAAACAGTTGAAATTTTAAATAAAGCTTCTTGTGGTCACCCATTGACTGGGCAACACTGATATACATTATACAAACTAGACCTTAACAATGTAAGGTACGTATAGATATTGATGTATCAATACTGTCAAGCTCATTCTTGGTCCATACACGTGCCATACATATAAATTCATATGTCATATCCAATATCTCTTACTAAGTAGTAGTTATTATTCACCATTACCTGCTGATCTTAGATGTAAACTCCAACCAATTTCAACTATACCTTATCACGCATTAATGGGAATTGGGAAATAAGGTAGGTAACCGAAGCATTTGAATTTCTAAGTTGTATAAATGGCCACTACGTTTTGGACATTTTAATGTAATTGTTTAAAGATGCTATTTATAAAGTAATGATATTTATGTGAGTTATGGAACTTCATCTATAGTATAGTAAAGTGTGCATGAAAAGAATATATTGGAGAATGGAAGTCTCCGCTGATTCTGCCTTTCTCTATTTCTGTATTTACAAATAATTATGAAGAGACAGAGCGTGTCCGAAGGAAATAAAAAAAATAATTAGGTAGAGATTGAGTTTGACTCAAATGCATGGAAATGCTTAGTAATGGGAAGGTCCGTGTTTCCCTGGCTGTGTTCTGTCCTCTCCTCTCTCTCTCTCTCCTGACATTCACTTTATTATAGTTTATCAACAACCCCACTACTTCTACTCTCACTACATCTTTCTCTTGCATTGCATGAAAGAATTAATATTTTCCATCTGTACTCTCTTTTGTGTGTGATCAACCTTATCTCTTCTTACAACATAGTCTCTACCCAGACATTTAAAATTTACCCACCTACCCTCACTCTCACTGCAAAAACATTATCTCTTTTAGTAGTAGCCCCGCGCCGTGTAAACCGCCGGTAAAGTTATTGGAGATCATTATCTATAGCAAATATATTGAAGGCTTAAGGAACTCAAGGGGTTCATGTAAGCCTTTGAAAAATCAAGATTTAAAACTGATCGGAGGAGCGAGAAAAGTTCATCGTCGGGACACCATGAATTCAACAACATCCATCAAAATAATTAAGCATATAGCAAAAATGGGGTTTAATTACTAAAAAGCAAAATATTAAGCATATATCAATCAAATCATGGCTATGGTTCGTATAGTCTTTGCTTATCTACGTTAGAAATAGCTTATTATTATAGTCTTTCTTTTGTGTCCGCAAATAATATTGATTCTGGAGAATTTGCAATGTTATTTCTGCAGGTAGGACTACTCTCTATTCTCAGCTTCCGTTGGTTTTGTTGTCATTAATCAATTAATTAATTACTGTTTTGATCGTCGATAGCAATTCCCATGTCTATGGATGAGGGGCTAGGGACTATGGGCCATGGAAATCTGTGGCAGATGAGGCTGGAATAGCAGAAAGCTGAGTTCTAATATAGGGGGCAGCGGCACGAGGACCATATTCAGATTCATACAGAGATACAAGCAAATACAAAATTAAACAAGGAAATGAGAGACCATGAAATGTATAATTGAGGGTGAAGTGTGATATATTATTTAATTTTGTATGGATATATAAAAGAAACAAATAAACAGATGTGATTTGGTTGTCTTGCCAAACCAGCAGTAGCTTACTGATGGGTCAGACATGAATTCCCAGAGAGAAACTTAACTTATTATTTATTTATATATATATAATCCCTGACATTAGTATTGTTTTCACGTGCCATTTCTTTGTTTCTTTCCCCTTCTTGGTTCTTGCAATTATATAATATAAATATAGGTAAAATTAAAAACATAAACTATTCCATTTCCTATAGTCGTCATGTGTGTAATCTTTTGATTTTGGTATGTTTTATTAATTAAATAAAGTGAAGTGGAGGAGAGAGGACATTCCTAATTCTCCCATTTGTTTGAAAGAAGAAATATTAATATAGTAAGAATTGAATGAGAGATCCCAGACAGCCCAAATAGCTGACTATTGGGCTAGCTTCCATCCTTCCAGAAACCAAGAATTTCTTCAACAATATTAATAATAACGTGATGCATCACATGAATGCATGTTTCTCTAATTAATGAAAAATACTTTCCATTCCATAAACAAAAGAATGATGAAGGAAGGGCTCACATCAGTATCACATTACACAAATCCACATACGATTTAGGCTCATTATACACATCACATCACTTATCTTCATTTCCTGTCTTCATGTTGTGTCTCTTCAATTTTTTTCTTTTGTTTAAAAGAAAAAAGAACTCCTATACATGATCTAGGCTTATTATACAAGGATCTTAACCTTCCATACACCTTGTTTTCATCTATGATTCTTGCTTGAAAGTGGGATTCGGCACAAGTGACTATTGATATGGTTAAGACTAAGAAAACAAACCATACAAAAATAAGCAAAATTTAGGTACGTGGATATTGTTGAAGAGATTCAATGGACAAATTCCAACGCGATAAGGGTATAGGATATTGTAGGGTAATAGTTAAGTCATTTATTGGATAGAGATGCCAAAGGAGACTTTTCTTTTTTTGTGATGGGAAGGGTTGAGGAAACTAAACAGGGAAACATTGCATTTCATATGCTTTTGGCAAGCGAATGTGTTGAGGGTGAAAGTCCACCCAAGAATGCAACATGAACTACCCCATATACGTACCCACATTTCTTACAAAATCCAACTACCGCCAACTGTTTTTTTCATCCCCCTTGTCGTCTCTCTCTTCTTTTCCCATTTCTATTTATGTGTTTCTTGATTTTATTATAATACTGCATTTATATATATATATATCACTCTCATTTTTGTAATGTGATTAATGTGTGAAATCTCTTTTTTCTGTCAACTTAAGTTCTAATTTTCTTGAAACTGGTATGAGAATAAAATTAGACAAGTTTAAGACATGTTACAACTTACGAGTGATCTTTAGGGTCGTCATATTACTTAAGTCCCTATTCTCAGAGCGCGTGCTTTGTGAATCATGATGGTTTTGTAGGCTCTTAGCCTTTCCTCATCTTCTGATCTTTAATTTCTATCTATACAAGCTAATTTAGTTAAAGAATCCATTTTTGGTCAGGACATGCAAATTCAGAAGGGAAAAATTTTCTTGACGGCTAGACTAACTATACAAACGGAATAATGAAAAAGGCAAAGCAAATGGATGTTTTATTTTCTTTTATCTTATGGTTAAAGTGAGTAGGAGGGTTTTGAAAGAAATACTAGTAGTTAAATCCAAGAAATGGGTAAGATAGCCTAAAATCGAAATGTTAAACATTGACACTGAGAACAAAGTTGTACGCTTTGAAGTTGACACATGAATATGAATTTGTTAGAGAGAGAGAGAGATGGGTTGTAATAAGGGAGAAGGTTAGTGAGGGATGGGTGTGTGGAAACCCTAGAAAGGCCCATCCCTCGAAAAGAGAGTAATAAATGCAAATGGGGCAGAGGGATACAGGACTACTTCTCTGGCAGAACAGAAAAGATGGTATGATGTGAGAGGTGAGGAAATGATTTTGTAATCGATTACTTATGATTGATGAATAACTTAAATAAAAATATGCAAGAAAAGAAAAGAAAAGTTGCATATGAGAGAGAAAGCAAAGCTTTAAAAATTAAAGTGCTTTTGCTTTTCTTTATCTTTTTTTCTTCTCTTCCATAGTCGTCTCAAATCTCAAAGCTTTCTCTTTTTTCTCACTTTTCCCATCTTCTTTGCTGACAAGAAAAACAAAAGAAGCTATCATGAGGCTATGATGACTATATGATAATATGCATCTGCAATTGTGCATCCATGCATGTCTTATAGTAGAGAATAAAGAAGAGAAGAATTGGTGGGTTTTTTGTTTTTCTTTCTTTACAGTTTTCTCTTTTTCTAGGCAGTCAAAATGGGGATAGAAAGTAATAACAATAATAGTAAAAATTTAAAAAAGAAAATCGTGTGCGTATGTGTTTCTGTGTGCATACGGTGACTGAGCTTTCACATCATGACATTGCAAAGGGCCCTGAGAGAGAGAGAGAGAGAGAGAGAGAGAGAGAGAGAGAGAGAGAGAGAGAGAGAGAGAGAGAGAGGTGTTGGCTGACATTGTCCTTCATGAAAGTCGCTGAACCCGTTGTCTGCTCGGCATTTAAAGCGGGGGGCTCTGTACTACTTGTTATGTTTTGTTTATTTGTGCTCGATCCCATTGGCCTCTGCTCTTACATGTTATTGTTATGTTCTCTCTCTCTCTCTCTCTCTATTTTGTGGACCTATTCCTCTTTGAAAATTTATCTATCACACATCAAAGATCTATGTATGGTCTTTTTCCATACCCACATCTTCATTTTCATGCTTCTCTTATGGGATACCATACCAATTACCACCCTTGTACATTCTATTACTTTCTTTCCTTCCTTCCTTCCTTTTTCTTACCCAGCTACATCTCTACCCTCAACCCTTTTTCATCACCTCAAAAAATCTCTGACTTCCAACTCAATCAATGATTAATAGAGCCTTATTTAAGTTTAGATATACCTTTCGAATTTTACATGTATTCCGTTTCTAACTAAAATACAAGCAGACCCAGTGAGGCCCATGCAGTGTTGTATTGGTCTATAAGCCCTTCTTTTAATAAAAGAGCAGTCATTTAGAAATTCAAAACCACCACGGTCCTTAACTCATTCCTTATGGACCACAATCAACCCATTTCACCCTTCCTTTTATGCGGTTTAGCCCAATTCATTTTTCAATACTTTCGGTTGGGCTTTGTTTGGTTGATCTCATACCAAAAGGCCCATAATAATTTGACCTAGTAACTCCCACCTTCCACTTGAGCCTGCCTTCCAAACGAGTCGGTGCAAAGGGCAGGCAGGGTATTTAACTTCTCCAGAGCCGACTCAGGGTTTCTCATTTTGTCTGCTTCACAAATTTCTACTGCTGGTTTGATCTTCATATCAATTAGGTAAGTATTCCATCCTTCTGCCTCTTACTTTGTTTTCTATTTGTTTCTCGAGAAATTTTTGGATAATTGATTTATTTATAGCTGTCTCTCGCCGGTCCTGTTTTGGCAAGCTATTCTAATATTTTCTTGGACGAACATCTCGAAGAAGATGAGAATTGATCATGTGATTTTTTGGGTTTGAATTGGCGTTTTGAAATATTATAGTTGAAGCTAGTGTTGATGATTAGTTGCTGCGAATTACTTCTTGTTGTATGGTTGAATGATTATTAAATAGGCTAAACACAGCTGTAATTATAGCAATTGGCTTCATTAAATTGCAAAATATTTTGCAGCAGGAGTTCTGCCCTTCACTTTTCCCATCTCAGGACTTGCTGTCTTGTAAATACTCTGTGATTAAATGGCACTTGCATGTGTCTACATTAAAGACCCTAATAGGTTCAGTTAGCTATATGCTTTTGCTTTGTGTTTAGAACCAATGGCTTAGATTCCTTGTGTTCTGTCGGTTCTCCTTAGTGCTTCCTCTTCCTCTTGTTCAGTCCAAAAATATTTATTATTTTCATTATGATTTTTGTCTTATTTTCACCAGCCATGGCTGAAGAAGCAGGCATGTTTGTGATTCGTCAAACAATTGGAAGTGTTTTATGTTGTAAATGTGGCGTTCCAATGCAGCCAAATGCTGCCAATATGTGCGTTAAGTGTTTGCGCTCAGAAATAGACATCACTGAAGGTTTGCTGAAGCATGTAATCATTAAACATTGCCCTGAATGTGATACCTACTTGCAACCACCAAACACGTGGATTAAGGCCCAATTAGAGTCCAAGGAGTTGATGGCTTATTGTATAAACAGACTGCATTTGAAAAGAGCTAAGATAGTAGTGGTAAATGCAGAATTTGTTTGGACTGAACCACACTCCAAGAGGATCAAGCTCAGGCTGAGGGTTCAGAAAGAGGTTCTTAATGGTGCAATACTTGAACAGGCATATATTGTTGAATATGTTCAGCAAGAATCCATGTGTGATTCTTGCTCGCGGATTCAGGCCAACCCTGATCAATGGGTTGCTTCTGTCCAAGTCCGGCAGCATGTTTCTCATAGACGAACCTTCTTTTACTTGGAACAGTTAATTTTGAAGCATGATGCTGCAGTCCGTGCAATTAAGATCAAGCAGATGGATCAAGGTGTTGATTTTTTCTTTGCAAATCGAAGCCATGGAGTGAAATTTGTGGAATTTGTGGGTAGAGTTGCTCCAGTGAGGAGTCGCCATGACAAACAACTTGTTTCTCATGATTCTAAGAGCAACAACTATAATTACAAATATACGTTCTCTGTTGAAATCTCCCCAATATGCCGTGAAGATTTGGTCTGCCTGCCTCCAAAAGTTGCAGTTAGTTTGGGAAATCTTGGTCCCCTTGTGATCTGCACAAAAGTGACTAACAGCATAGCTCTACTGGATCCTTTTACTCTTAGACATTGCCATTTGGATGCTGACCAGTATTGGAGATCCTCCTTTAAGTCTCTACTCACTATCCGGCAGCTAGTGGAGTATATCGTATTGGATATTGAAATTATTTCACCTGATGTTAATATTGGTGGCTCAATGTATGCTTTAGCCGAGGCCCAAGTTGCCCGTCTTTCAGATTTCGGGAAGAATGATACTATTTTCTTTATAAAAACACATCTAGGCCACATTTTGAAACCTGGTGATCAGGCCCTTGGTTATGACCTATATGGCGCTAACAGCAATGATATTGAGTTGGACAAGTACAAAGGTCTGGTCCTCCCTGAAGCAATTTTGATAAAGAAGAGTTATGAGGAGAAACGTCAGAGAAAGCGTGGTAAGCCACGGGCATGGAAGCTCAAGTCACTGAACATGGAAGTTGATGACTCAAGAGGTAGATACGACCAGGAAAAGACAAATAAGGAATATGAAGAGTTCTTGAGAGATCTGGAAGAGAACCCAGAGTTGAGGTTCAATATATCATTGTATCGTAATAAGGAATATCAGCCTTCAGAGATGGCATCCGTCACTGATGGGGAGGATGTGCCTTCAGTTCCGCTGGAAGAGTTGCTCGCTGATCTTGATATAAGCGACATGGAAGATGGGGAGGATGACATGAGGGAATGAGCATTAATTATTTTAATTTTGGCTTGAAATGATCCTTATTTGAGTGGATTTGTATTATTTACTATGCTTTTCTTTTTTGCTTTATATTAAATCTCTTAACACATGATCTTGCAGAACGATTTGTTGCATTTTCTGTGAAGTAATGTTGCTTATGAACAGATAAATCCCAAGACTATAGCTTAAAGCACCCTCACAAATCCCTTCCCATAAATTCAAGGTTCGGCTTTCTTGGACTTGGTATTGATGAGTCATGTAGGCATTTTGAACTTTTCGACCCATGAAGCCCAGTTGATTCATCGTCTGTTTCCTATGACAACACTTCCCTGCACAAATAAATTTCTTTATATATTGGAATTCTATATGCATTGTAATCCACTTTGATTTAGTTACTCTTCTTACCAACCTGTATGTGTAAATGGCAACGTAGAACTGAATGGATGAGAGAATCACATAGAGCAACATAACCTAGTTAATAACCATGTTTGCTGTTCAATATCACACAATTTCCATCAAGAATGGGGCAGACCTGTAAACAAAAAAATAGGTTAGGCCAATATATTCTCTTTCCTAACTAGTATTTTCAGGGCCAAAAAAAGATAATAGTCGTACCAATGTATGCCCTGTCTCTTACAGTACATGTTTGCTTTGTGCTTGTGAACATGTAAATAAAGATTGACAGGGTGTAGATGAAGAAAGCTTTAATTATTCGCGATTCAAGTATGATAGCGTCATGCAGTGCAAAAAGCTTTCCCAGGGTTATGAACATGCTTGCTTGTTCTGATACAAAAACTTCCTGTAAAATGGCGAAACCTGGTAATTTTGTTATCATAAAAAAGAGAAAACACTCCAGCAAAGACTGTGTAAAGACAAACCTGCCTTTGTCAATATTGACGTTGAATTTTCAATTAAACTGTCGTGAACTTATTGACACTGTTCTTGCCCCTTGAGAAGCCCTTCCTTATGTTTACGACCAGAATTTTTAAGATCATTCACTAGTCCCTCCATTTAACGCTTGCAATGCAAGGGCTCTGACAAAAATTAAACCTGATTAAAAATTTCCATCAGTGGGGAGAAACAAAATTGAAGAATACTTAACTGTAGCTGATAGCAAATGGAGTTCGTTTCAAGTAAGAATTAAAGAAAAACCTTGTGCTTGTGATAGTTGAGCTTATTGAGACAATTTTCCATGGCACAATTTGCGCCATAGAGAAAAAAGCAGTCTCCCGGAGTTCCTTTGGAAGCAATCACTGAGATGCCAAGCAAATCTCGACCGCTTCTCTTCAAAAGCAAGAAACAGAAGAAGAAGATGCCGACCCATGTTCAATTTCATCTAAACCGAAACCTATATCACCCAGTTTCCGAAATTTCTTACCACATACATATATATATATTTAGAGAGAGAGAGAGAGAGAGGAAAGATAGAGAACTTGAAGTGCAGGAAAAGGAACCGTGTAAGAATTTAGTGCGAGAGGATTCTTCTAAAGTGAAATTAATAAAAGTTGCTACCACAATTCCGAAACTCTTCAGTTTGGACTAAGGCAGCCAACTTCATAATCAATATCACTATAACTAATGCTAGGGAGCTGGACCGATTTTGTTTGATCATTTTCCCCCTCAGTTAAATTAAAAACAGAAATAAAGGTGTATGTCTGCAATAAGGCAAATTAAGATTGATTTGTTTCCTAATCAAAATAAAACATCACTTAAGTAACTCTGTACCTTTGTCCTTTTCAAGCAGCAACAAGTATTTTCATGTCCTTGGAACTTATATTGCTATTAACGACGATAATTAACTAGTAAAAGGAGTTGTCATTTGTGGGATTATGATGTGATCTTCCAAGAGGTATTTCATTCTCTTGCATGTATTTTCCTTGTGGCTTTTGCTTGTTTATTTGCCCTAGTTTTACCAAGTTTTGGACTTTCTAGTCTGAAACTTATGACTTGCTTGTTGAATACTGTTATATTGTTAATTAGATTCTCTTGGTAAAACTCCAGTACCAACAATTTCCCTGTCGTCTCTGGCTGAAATAGTGAAAAATTAAAACCCCAGTTGAAAGCAAAGAATTCAGCAGCAGCAATCTTTATTGAGTCCTGTTTCGTCTTAAATATGTTGAACACATCCATTCTCCTTGATGATAGTGTTTGATGTTCGATGTAATAATCAATGACTTATGTTCCTAAGGAGATACAGCTTTAAATAACTGGCAGTAATAAAAGAAATAAAGAATGAATATAAGCCTTTTGACTCTTGATTTTAAGTCCCTAACGGTAAAGCATAATTGAACTTGACAATGAATGATCAGAAATGGAAAGATAAGTGTGATTACACAAGCAATTAGCTTTAGCAGTTGCAGTAAACTGAAAGCATCATATAAATCGGAACAAGCACTAAAGCTCTTGTGAAGCTATTATACTCTTAACGTACAACACCAAAGTGAAAATAACATAAGAAAGTACTGTAAGAATAGATGCTGAGACATGGCTCATGCACATCTTGCTATACAAAGGTGGAATATTAAAGCTGACATACTGAAGCCAGTCCTGACTCTATCTGAAGGACTCAAAGTTTCAATGTGAGGTCAGGCATTGAATTGTCTATTCCTGCTGATTGAGTTTCCTCCAAAAAATTCATATTTGAATTTCCTGTGAGTACAAAATTTTGATGTGGATCATCTGCCTGAGCTACCTGTCGGAAACTACCTGGCCATAAGAGCTCTGCCTCATCATCGTCCACAAATATTGGAAAACCATGGTACTCCTGATCCAATCTTGCAGTATTTCTGTTATCTTGTGGCCTTACTGGTGGGGAAAAATTCTGATGCATTGAAGAGTGTGCCTTGATTCCCAGGGACCTAAATGTAGATCCATGTAAAGGCAGAGATGCTAGGCTGACGTACCTTTCAGAGAAAACTCCCATCCTCATTGCACGCTTTGCTAGTGTTCTCTCCCTCTTATGTGCATTCTGGTGACCGCCAAGTGCCTGTGAGCTGAAGAATTTCCTCTGACAATAGTTACATGAAAAAACTCGTGGTATGGCTGCTGCTGTAGTACGAGTTACAGGTTCATTGCTACTCTCACTGGTGCTTGACAATGAGAGTCCTATTGACTCCCTTCCATCTATTTTATCATTATTGAAGCAAAGAGTTAAGTCCAGGGAAACTGGGTCTGAACCTGATGGTGCAGCCATGGCATTTGAAAGATTGGAACAGTTAGTGAGGCGGTCATTGGAGGGACCAGCAGAATTTTCATGGATGGATATGTTGGAAGCTACTTGGCTGTTGACCTCGGAGTCATTTTCAGAGAAGGCCTCCACTTCAAGATCAATTTTAGGTTTCATATTGAAGTTGAATTATATAATGAAGAGATACTTCGCATTCTAGAGCGTTTGAGCAATAACCAGATGGAACCTGTTCGAACTACAATCCTTGGAAACTAGATGATATTTTCCTGCAAGATTAGAGCTACAAAGTTAGAACTCACACAAGGAATAAACAAATGTGAGAGGTGGACAGAGAAAGGTTTTTATGTCCTAAGCAAAAGATAATTGTGCCTTCTGCTGTCATTATTTGTTGCAACAAATCTTGAAGACAAATCCTGGGTCAATAATTGCGGCCTTCCTAGTCTAAGTGAACACTTAGATTTTACCCACAATCATCAAGATTTCATGCTTTGCTTATCTATAAAGCTATATTTCATCCATTATGGATATTTCCAATTCATGAAGTGGCAAAATCAGGAAGCATGCTTACAAAAACTGCTCAGTTTCAGTCTTCTTGCTAGAGTGTTGGTCAAATATGTGTACTAGGAATTTTGTGAATAAATTCATTTCTTTACTAAGTAAAGGTAGAAAATGGCAGATATAAAGACATCAGGAATCACAAATGAGTCCAATCACACACAGAGGAAAAAGGCAGCAGCTTCTGTTGAAAGCTAGCCTATAAAATTGCTTAGGACCAGAAGCATCCTGGAATTTGAAAAGCAGGATTTTTAATGTAAAATCATGGAGGAGCTAGACAGTTGAAACAGCAACTTAGGCATAACGATATAAGGATGGACTTGAACTTGAAGAGGAGGAAATTCAAGAACTAATCACACACTTGTCTGCCTCAGATGGAAAACTTGCAGAATTGAAACAGATACAGAACCTCGAGCAAAAATATAAACCAGATACTAGGCTTTCAAAGTAAACTTTTTCAGTTACCAACGAAGAGCTAGGTAAGAAGCTGGAGAAAAGGAGGCATCCCTTTCTGATTTTAGGAGATAACAGATACAATCTACACACAGACACAGACGCATACATATAATCTTACTTGAAAAAAGATCATATGATATCCTCGCATTTATGCAGATCATGGACATGAATCAACATAAATACACCAGAAGTTTTCAACCAAGAAAATCAGTTCCCCCTGGTAAATATATAACCCGAACCAAGAAAGTCCTACATATCCAAAACCCAAAATTGACCTGAAAATTAGCATGTTCAGGCTCTTTGTAAATGAAAAATATTCAGATCTATCTGTGCATATCTAAACCTCATACGGATTAAGTAAAGAATCAGAGATGGTTCAGAATAGCGCATGTTTAAGGCTCTTCCTGTAATGGTTTGTGCTCTTTACAGTTGGATTGGATACTGCGAACACAACCACAAGAACGGAAAATAATGAAACCAAGCAGAAAGAACAGAGAAAGCTAAAAATATTTTAGAGGCGATGCAGCATGAATACACATGCTGTAGCAACATCAAAGGATATTAATCATCCAGAGAATGTTTGTTAACAATTGAAAAAGCATAACATCAAGAAAACAGTTGAATGCAGAGGAACAGCACAGAGCAGCAACATACCAACCTAAAGAGCCAGAGAGTGAAGCTTACTAGCAATTAGCTTAGCTTAGCTTGAGGGTACCCAGAAAATAAACTGCTTACAAATTGGAGACATCTGCCCAAGTTGTACTTTTATTTGTATGGCAGATCATCACAAGACAAAGCAAGGCAAGCAGGCTTGTGGATTACCTTTGTTTTTGGCAAAACAAATGGAGAACAGAAAATGAAGAGAGAGAGAGAGAGAGAGAGAAATGGTGGGTATTGAAGTATTGATGCTTAATTATGGAAAAGCAAAGGTTAGGGGAGAGTGAGGGGGGACTGTGGTAGGAGTCAGATAAGTCAGAGAAAAGGTGATGCTGTGTTTTAGGATAGACTTTAACCAAAAACAACTAAGAAAGCAAGAAAAAGGATGCCATATGACATGCTTAATACTCCTCATAAGGTCTCAAACTCAAAACACCTTTTGGCCAGTGTACTTTGGATGCTTTCTTGATTTTTGGGGCAACTTCCCCTCAACATATAACAAGTACTACTCTCAGTCACAACCAACTGGGATAAGAACATCTCTCTCTCTCTCTCTCTCACACACACACACAAAAAGCAACACAAGCAAACAGTACTAGTCATTAGTCCCACAAAAGATTCTCTTTTTTTCTCCGCACTCTTAAAAGTTTTTTGCAGATAACTCCAGAGTGCATGGGGTCAGGTCTTCTTCATTCCCTCGGATTCAACATCACCTTTCTCATTCAACTCCACCTTATACGTAATAAAATACCCTCTCTTTCCTTTCTGCGTGTCAACCATTGGTGGTTTTCTGTATTTCTTTTTTATTTGATTGGGGGGAGAGCTAGCTCTGTTTGCAATTCAAACGGTATATTGTTGGTTTTTTAAGAGGAACAGAAAATATAAATATATTTTTGATGGCATACATTAAAATATAACTGAAAATCTTAACTATCTAATTAATATCATAATAAATTTAAATAAAAAATATTATCTAAAATATCATATCATATCAAAACTATTTAAAATATTTTTCAACGTATAATTCTCCATCATCACATATATATGGACATGTAAGCAAACACAATCCCATGTTTAGCTAGGTGGCCACAGAGTCATGTATTTCAATTTCTACTTTATTTACCTTCTCCCACCAAATCAATAATAATAAAATTTAAAAGGCACATGTTCTTTGCAGCTCTATCTATTATTTTAGTCTAGCATTATTCTTGCTATATTCATTGTATTTGTTGCTTTTTTTTTTTCTTTTCATTTCAATAGAGGGATAGTGACTGGTGATCATTTGCTATATAATATTTATGTCTATTTCCAATTTTATCTGTCTGTATCATATATAAGACTCTTCTTTACTATAGCTTATGATTGATGGTGTATGTGAGTATGCATATATATGGGTTTTAATTGAACGTTCTGCTGGTCCTAGAAAAACAACAAGTATTTTTATTTGATTAACTGTGTCCTAACAAAAGCTGAACCCCCATTTTCCCCTACATAGTTACCTGTAAAGCAATCATGCAAGATGTCTGCCTCATTCCCAAAGGCAAGAAAAGCTTAAAGCTGATTGCTTAAAACACAGTGATCCACCCACATCTCACTTATTTCACCACTAATTATGCACTATGCCACTATTATATCCACATCTCTCTTCTAGATCTTTTTACATTTATAGGCTGAAATTACTCGTAATTAGAGAGAGAGAGAGAGAGAGAGAGAGAGAGAGAAAGTGTTTTTTGTATAAAATTCAGCAAAGCAATGAATCTGATAGGGAAAAATTAGAAACAGCATTAACTAAGTTGAACACTGTTAGGGATATAGACATGTATAGTGTGGTCCAATCCATATATTGGATGAGTAGAATATGCAATTCAAGAATGTGACCTGGCCAACTTCTAAGTCTTTGCTGTAACCCTCCCAACGATTGGCCTACCGTATAATATCAGGGTCAAGTCCACTTAAAACAAAACCCTAGAGCTTTGAATGTGCAAGAAAATCTGAATTCCATGACCCAGAAGCAAGTGGCCTCTGCACAGCCCATTCCATCAGTAACCTGGCAGACGAAGAGCCAGGGAACCATGTTCATCGCCTCTGATCAACTAGAGGAGCAATTATAATAAAGGGCCTCCAACTTGGTTCCAAGAATGATTGAAGTGCCATATCAAAAAAAGGAGAGACCCTCTTTTTCAAATCATCAGCCTCAGCACCTCAAACTGATTGAACCAACAATCATCACCAGCCAGTCTTACGAGGGTGGTGCATGCTAATTGAGAGCTACAGGCAATTGAGACGATTGGAGCCAAACCAATGACCCCACAGACGTTCCTAGAGATATCAAAGCCAACTATGATCCTGCAGCTCAACCTTGTCAAGAAAACGAGCAAACAACCACATAAAGATTATATGCATCACACACACACACACACACACAAACTTTGATATAATAAAGTTATTCACTAAAATAATACAAAGAAGGAACTAGTTAAGATATACATATATATATATATATATATATATATATATATATATTTCAGGTATGAGGCATGTGGGTAAGTATGATTAATTTTGTCATCACCAGATAAAAAAAAAAAGAAACGCTGTTTTAGGGGTGACAGCTACAGACAGTTTCACGTTACCGCCACTGGGCTCAATGTGCTTCCCAAGAGCCGCTGGGATGGCTACTGGCTAGACCCTGGTAGCTTTCTCACTCCACACATTAGAAATGGCCTTTGTCCCCCACCACCGCCTCCTCCGCTGCCAATTGCCCACCGACCACTAATCAGCTACAACTTCCTAATTTTTATACTATATTTTATTATTAACAATGATTATATTTAATTAATCCTAACAGAAAAGAAATGATAAATCACTGGTAGTAGCTACGATGGGCCAAATAAAATAAAAGAAGGCGGTCAAATGGGCCTCTCCCAGAGAAGGCCTGTAGCCTTTTGCAATGCAAGCAGCTGCTCTTTCTGGGAAATTAACATTAACTCCCATGTTGTGTTATAACTCATCCACACGACATGTTACCTAAACAGTTTGCTTCTTCGCCCAATCTGAACAAAGCCCCTCTCCCATTAATCTCTACATAAAAAGGGACGCAAGGCAATCCTTTTTTTCTTTAAAAAAAAAAAACACTTAAATTCAACAGCATCTAAATAGAAGTTGGCCTACCATTCTAAGTATGTATAATATTAATAAGAGAGCGTAAGGAAGAACCCAAAAGAAACACAGAGATTATAGTCCATCAAAATCAGAAATCAGAGCTTTCTATCAGTAGCCATATATGGCAAAGGAGCACTCTTTAAATATAGAGATGTATCACATGATCCTTCACTCTCTAAGCAGAAACATCGAGAAGTCTTAGATGATATCACTGTCTAGACAGTAATAGGACCTCTCTACAATCACCACCACAAAACCATACGAGATGCTCTGAGAAAGCTCCCTCTCAAACCATTAAACCAAACACAGGGAGCACAGTAAGGACATGCAGCCACTCCTGAAACATTGATTTACAACCAAAAAAAAAAAAACAAGAAAAGTAAAACAAAGAACAACGTAACGAAAAACAACATCTCCAAAGGTGGTATTGGTTGAAGCTCTAATATGCAAACAAAAGACATCAAGTTCTGATAGGTAACCAACTAATTAATTTTTTTTGTTATAAATAATTAATTTGATTATTTTATATGAATAATTATACGTAGCATCACATGTTTATTTAAAAAAAAAAAAAAAAAAACAGGATTGGATGGAAGGGTTGAACGAACGCCGTTAAATACGAAGCTGGCTCACATGCTAGCTCAAAAAATGATTACTACTTAATTTGGATTTTAAATTGAATGGAGTGGATCTAGAAAGACCATGAAAGGCCTAATTAACTAAAGTGTTAAATGTGTTGTAGACAACCTAATCCAATGCAGTGTATTTTTGAAGGAGAAGCACGTGCAGGTTTCGTGTACGATACTCTGTCTGGCCACTCAGCATTTGCCACCTCACCCAATTCTGGGGTCGGCATCGAGAAACCAAAAGCTCCTTTCAGCTGAATTCTTGAAGGCAAGATGTTACAGGTTGGAGAAGCAGGTGAAAACAAATGCAACTGCAAAAGGAAATGCAGACAGAAACAATGCCAAGTTGGTTTTAATGGACCAAAAGGGAATCATAGAGATTTAAAAAAAAAAAAAATATTAAGGAAAGAAGAAAAGCCACTCAATTTCCTTTCCCTTCCAGCTTTAACCTTGATCTTATGACAGCCTTTTGATTCTCATCTCTCTCTGGGCCCATTCCCCATGTGCTCTTCCATCAATGACACCTTCATCTCTCTCCCTTTCTCTACTACCTATACATTGCTTCTTCAACTGTTACAAGAACTCTCTTTTGCAGAACCTTGCAATAGCTCTCTCTCTCTCTCTCTCTCTCTCTCTCTCTCTCTCTCTATGTTCCCTATGCATTGCTTCTTCAACTGTTGAAGAAATATCTTTTCAAGAACCTTGCATAGCTCTGTGTCCGTGTGTATGTATGTGAAGATGGCGAAGAGATTTTGTCTCAGTTGGAAGCTTTTACTTGTCTTACTTTCTGGGTTTTCTTCAATCTTTGTCATAGGCAACTCTCAAGCTACCCCAAGTGAAGATGTTGCAGTTATGCTTGCCCTCAAGAAAAGCCTCAATGTACCTGATTCTCTTGGATGGTCGGACCTGGATCCCTGTAACTGGAACCATGTTAGCTGTTCTGATGAAAAACGAATCACCCGGATCCAAATTGGTAGACAAAACCTTCAAGGTACACTTCCTTCGAATCTCCAAAATCTTACTCAATTAGAGCGCTTAGAACTCCAATGGAACAACATCTCGGGTCCTCTGCCTAGTTTAAACGGGTTAAGCTCACTGCAAGTGATAATGCTAACCGGGAATCAGTTTACTTCTATTCCCAGTGATTTCTTCTCTGGTTTGTCCTCTCTTCAGTCTGTGGAGATTGATAATAATCCATTCTCCTCCTGGGTAATCCCTGAAAGTATTAAAAACGCTTCTGCTTTGCAGAATTTCTCTGCAAATTCGGCAAACATCTCTGGGTCGATACCAGATTTTTTTGGCCCAGATGCTTTTCCGGGTCTAACCATTCTTCATTTGGCCTTCAATAAGCTTGAAGGCGAGTTTCCTGCGAGCTTTGTCGGGTCACAAGTCCAGTCTTTGTGGCTCAATGGCCAGATGAGCGAAGCCAAGCTTACTGGCAGAATTGATTTCATCCAGAACATGACTTTGTTGAAGGATGTTTGGTTACATTCTAATGGGTTTACGGGTCCTTTACCTGACTTTTCGAACTTGAAAGATCTGCAGGTCTTGAGTATAAGGGATAATTCATTCACAGGCCCTGTTCCGTTGTCATTGGTGAATCTCAAATCTTTAAATGTAGTGAATTTGACGAATAATTTCTTTCAAGGGCCTATGCCGGTGTTCAAGAGCTCAGTTTCTGTTGATATGACCAAGGATTCAAATAGTTTTTGTTTACCAAGTCCTGGGGAATGCGATTCCAGGGTTAACACGTTGCTTCTGATTGTGAAATCCATGGGTTACCCACAAAGGTTCGCTCAGAATTGGAAGGGGAATGATCCTTGTGCAGATTGGATTGGAATTACGTGTTTTCAAGGGAACATTGCTGTTGTAAACTTCCAGAAGATGGGCCTTACAGGAACGATTTCCACCGAGTTTGGTTCACTTAAGTCCTTGCAAAGATTGGTTCTCGATGGTAATAACCTGACAGGTCCCATACCCGAGGTTCTTACTACTCTGCCTGCACTTAAGGAACTTGACGTGTCAAACAATCTACTTTCTGGGAAAATTCCAGTTTTCAGGAGTAATGTGATGGTGAATACTAAAGGCAATCTAGATATAGGGAAGGAAGTTAATGGTTCGACATCTCCAGGTTCATCATCAAGTGCACCCTCAGAAAATACAGGTTCTGGAAATAGTGGTGACTCTGGAAATAGCGGTAAGAAATCTTCTCATATGATTGGAACAATTCTGTTCTCTGTCATTGGAGGTGTACTTTTCATTATCTTGATTGGCTTGTTGAGTTTCTGCCTATATAAGAAGAAACAAAAGCGGTTTAGCAGAGTGCAGAGCCCAAATGCAATGGTGATTCATCCTCGACATTCTGGATCTGATAATGAGAGTGTAAAGATTACAGTTGCTGGTTCAAGTGTTAGCGTGGGTGCAATTAGCGAGACACATACCATTCCTGCAAGTGAGCAAGGTGATATTCAGATGGTTGAAGCAGGGAACATGGTCATTTCTATCCAAGTCTTGAGGAATGTGACAAACAATTTCAGTGAGGATAATATATTGGGTCAAGGAGGTTTTGGAGTGGTCTACAAAGGTGAATTGCATGATGGTACAAAGATAGCTGTCAAGAGAATGGAATCTGGGGCCATAAGTGGGAAGGGACTAGCTGAGTTCAAATCTGAGATTGCTGTTCTGACCAAGGTTAGGCACCGGCATCTTGTTGCACTTCTTGGGTACTGCTTGGATGGGAATGAAAAGCTTCTTGTTTATGAATTTATGCCACAAGGGACACTGAGTAGGCATCTTTTCAACTGGGCAGATGAAGGACTAAAACCCCTAGAGTGGACAAGAAGGTTGACTATAGCCTTGGATGTAGCTAGGGGTGTTGAGTACCTTCATGGCTTGGCACATCAAAGTTTTATACATAGGGACTTGAAACCCTCAAACATTCTTCTTGGAGATGACATGAGGGCCAAGGTTGCAGATTTTGGTCTTGTACGCCTTGCACCAGAGGGTAAAGGCTCAATTGAAACACGAATTGCTGGAACTTTTGGATACTTGGCACCAGAATATGCAGGTAATTTTCTTCTAATTGCTTTGCCCCTCGGTTAAGGTTATGGTTTTTTTTTCTTTAATGCAGAGATAGAATTCAAATCTAAAATCCACATGAGCAATTCTAGCTTCTTTTGATGTGATCGGTAGCTGACACAAGAAGAATAATTCTTGTATATGGATCCCATTTTCTCTGAGTTTGTTCTAACCGCAGATTCTACACTGTTTTTTCTGAAAATAACCAACTAGTTTCATCATCTTTGGTTTTGTGATATGCTGATGTCAAATTCCTATTAGTGTCAGTAAGTTTGTTCGGACTAGTTCTCAAATGCTGAAAATAAAGGTATCCATAACATTACTATGAATATGAAGGAATTAACTGTTTATTCATATGCCCCAAGGCTTGCCCATGATGCTTCCCCTTCCTATTAAGACCATAATCGGATTTGGGGGTCAAAGATTCAAAACCCTAACAAAATTAAAGAAACCTAAAAAGATTTTAGAATCTAAGGTATTCTAAGGCATCATTCTTGTTATGGTTTTTCAATTTTCACCTATCCTTGAATCAATTCCCAATTTGTGTGTGTGTGTGTGTTTTTTTTTCCCTCAATCTCCATATAGGATAATCTAACATTGAATTGTGTTGATCTGATTGCAGTTACTGGTCGGGTGACTACTAAAGTGGATGTTTTCAGTTTTGGGGTGATATTAATGGAGCTTATAACAGGTAGAAAAGCACTTGACGATAGCCAGCCTGAGGAGAGCATGCATCTTGTAACTTGGTTTCGCAGGATGCACCTCAACAAGGACTCCTTCCGCAAGGCCATTGACCCTACGATTGACCTCGATGAGGAAACACTTGCCAGCATAAGCACTGTTGCAGAGTTGGCAGGCCACTGCTGTGCAAGAGAGCCATATCAAAGACCTGACATGGGACATGCTGTCAATGTGTTGTCTTCTCTTGTGGAGCTCTGGAAACCAACTGATCAAAATCCTGAAGACATATATGGCATTGATCTTGAAATGTCCTTGCCGCAAGTACTTGAGAAGTGGCAAGCCTTTGAAGGTAGAAGCAACTTGGAGTCTTCATCTTCTTCACTTCTCCCCAGCTTAGACAATACTCAGACCAGTATACCGACACGTCCATACGGGTTTGCCGAGTCATTTACTTCAGCAGATGGAAGATAAGTGTGGTAGTTGTAAATGATCGTGGTTTTCTATGTTCATTCTATTTGCTCTTCTTCGCTGTTTTCTTTTGAGAAGTTTCCCTGACTTGTAGCTGTTTCAAGTTTTAGCCATCTTCCCATATCATTCTTAGAAGTGTAGTTTGAATCAATGTTCGTCACATCTTTAAAAGGTTTTGAAAATGCAGTGAAATTGTGGTTTTCCTTGACTTGCTGATCTCTTTAAAACTTCTGCTGCTTGAATTAAGAACAAATTGGTCATTAGGATGCACATGCAACTCTATCTCTTTATAATCACTATCTATCTTTATTTTATATGATAAAAAGAGATTCAAAAAAATAATTAGATAGATAGGAATTATTGTTTTATGATTTCTGGATACAGTTGTGATAATAGTTATCCTGTGATGATGAGTGGTAGGGATGGAAAACTTCCATTAGATGCCATACAGATGTTAGCTATTATGATAAGCTAATTAAAGATGGGAACTGAAATGAAGACACCTTTGATTTGGAGAGACCAAATTGAAACCCTAAATTTATAAAGGTGAAGCTGTGTGGGATCTGTCAATGAAGAAAAGGTGACAGCTTTTGACGTCAAATTCTGTTTGTAGCTATAAAGATAATGATAAAAGCAGAAGAAAGCCAATGAAAACCAGGTGCAGGGCAGCTCATAATGAAAATGTCGTGTCTCCAATCAAATGCGCTGTAAAGGAGCCAAAGAACATTGCTTCTTTATTACATCACTTGGATGTATTAAATAAGATACTCGACTCATATTCATTGCCCGAAGTCATTGTGTCCGAATTTCACGTTATAATTTCTTACACTTAATTATTAGTATATTTATATTAGTTTGAATATGTCCGATAATTTAGGAGAAGAAAAATGGAGAGTTTTGAGATATATCTGTCTGCTCCCCTTTCTTTTAATCTTCTTTCACATTAAATCTCAATCATCCAACTCCAAGTAGACCCGGCAACGGTTTGATTTTGGACTGATTTTGACTCTGAAGTCTCTGGGGTCAATTCAAGCAAGTGTTGGGTTTGATTTTAACTAACTCACTGTTATTTTGGATGTAAGTGATAATATATTTTTAACTGCTTCAAACCATCTTTATTTATCAATAGAAAATCACATCTATTAGAGATATATTTAATGTTTTTTATTTTTGAAAAAAAATCAAAAATATATTTATTTAATATATTTTTATTATCTACTAAAAATTAAAATTAAAATTAATTTTATGAATATTTTAGTGAGATGAATTATTTAGGCTTTAATAAAGTTAAATTAATATAAAAATTACAGCGTTATGACTTAATGAGCTTCCTCAGATTTTCTTTAGAGTTTACTAATAACAATAAAAAAAAGAATCATTTTGGAAAATATGATAAATTATATATACTATTATAAAATTAATCAGAGACCAAAAGTATACATATACTTTATTCAGAACAAAAGGTTGATAATTCTCAATCCTAAGGGACTCCTCACTCCAGTTCGACAGTGTAAGAGGACGAGGTAAATTACGGTACACAACAGCCTCTTAGATGAGAGGTCCAAGGGTCCGGTGCACACAAGAAGCTTACTCAGAGGGTGAAACTCTCACACTGTCACTGCCGAAATTCAAAACTTGGCTCTTTGATACCAACTCTATCATCCGAACACCAATCGTGTTACGCCTTCAGAATATACATATACTTTATTATTTGAAGTATCTGCTGACCACAATACCAATAAAAGTATTATTATATATATTATTTATTGTTATTATTATATATTGCAGTCCAGCTCGCGGCAGTGTGCATACAGGCAAAGGTGAGCTTTAATTTCCGATCAAAATCCAACGGTCGACAATAAAAGTCAGCTGGCGGACTGTTTAACGCCAGTCACACGGTTTACCTACTGAACGCGACTCGGAAAGACTCGGTCAGCTGCGAACTTTCAACGGTCAACATTTCTAAACAATTTGATGGCATTTAGTCGGTTTATCCAACCTCTCTTTGACCCATATCATACTCATCACCCCCACCTCGCTCTTACTCTAAATAAGCAACACGCCCTTTACTTTCTCAGAAACAAAAAAAACAAAACAAAACAAAAACAGATTCTTTTTGCTTCTAGTAAACCTTACTTTTGATCGATCATGATGTTATCTTGGAGGAGAAGAAGAGCTGTGGCTCGTCTTGGAAGAAGCAACAAGCTTAACAATGATGATACTGGCGATAACTTGGAGATGGCAATTTCGGTTCCAATTCATTTCCGATGTCCGATTTCCCTTGACTTGATGAAAGATCCGGTTACTTTGTCGACGGGGATCACTTATGATCGAGAGAGCATTGACAAGTGGATAGATGATGGTAACCAAACTTGTCCTGTTACTAATCAGCTGTTGTCGACCTTCGATCAAATACCGAACCATTTCATACGCAAGATGATTCAAGATTGGTGTGTTGAGAATCGATCTTGTGGGATCGAAAGGATCCCTACTCCTCGTATTCCTGTCACGTCGTACGAGGTCTCAGAGATTTGTAAGAGAATTGTAGCGGCAACCCAACGTCGGGATCACAAGAAGTGTAAGGAATTGGTGGTGAAGATCAAGTACTGGGGAAAGGAAAGCGAACGTAATAAACGGTGTATTGTGGATAATGGAGCTGGATGTGTATTAGCAGCTGCTTTTGAGTCATTTGCACGGGCAATAAGCAGCTCTTCTACAGTGGAGAAATATGCAGATTTGCTAGTGGAGATCTTATCAGTTTTGATATGGATGTTTCCACTTGGTGGAGAAGGCCAAACCAATTTAGGATCAGTGAGTTCCTTACGTTGCATGTTATGGCTTTTGAAGAGCAACGGAGACCTTTCAGCTAGACAAAGCGCAGTTTTGGTGCTTAAGGAGCTTCTTTCTTTAGATCAAAAGCATGTAGATACATTGGTGGAGATAGAAGGAGTTATTGAAGCACTAGTCGAGTTAATCAAGGAACCAATTTGCCCTGCTTCCACGAAAGCTTCGTTAATGGTTATATTCTACATGATATCTCCTTCAACAATCAGCTACAAGATTGCATCAACATTTGTAGAAATGGGTTTGGTGTCTCTTATTATAGAGATTCTTGTAGATGGAGATAAAAGCATAAGTGAAAAGGCATTGGGAGTGTTGGACCATGTTTGTGACTCCATAAAAGGGAGAGAAAAGGCGTATGAGAATGCTCTGATCATTCCTGTGTTGTTTCAGAAGATTTTAGCATCAGAATTGGCAACAAAGTTCTCAGTGTCAATTATGTGGAAGCTTTGGAAGAATGAGAAGAGAGAGGAAGGAGGTGTCGTAGCTGAAGCACTTCAACTTAAAGTGGGTGCATTTCAGAAGCTACTGATACTCTTACAGGTGGGTTGTGATGAGAGCACAAAAGAGAAGATTACCGATTTGTTGAAAGTGTTGAATCTTTGCAGAGCTAAGTTAGACTGTATTGGTTCCTCGATGGAATTCAGATACCTCAAGAAATCCTACTGATTTCTTTACATCAATTAGGAAAATTTATTTCAATTCATTGGATTGTACATACGGTATTATTATTTCATTAAAAGATTAATGAGATCTACCCTCCACTATATTCATTTTATCATCTCATATAAAGAGAAATGCCAATAACTTTTGATTTAGCTTCTTCTTTTTTTAATTGTAAATATCACAATATATAAGAAATTAATTTCATATTATTAATTTTTTTTAAAAAATTTATTAATAAGTAGCATTAAATTAAATATTAAATATCATATAAGAAGAAATATAAAAGGAAATAATATTAATAACATAAAAGGCTATAAATAAATAAATAAATAAATAAATTAAACAAATAACTATGCACCATAAAGTATTAATTAATAAAAGAAAATAATCCAAAAATGGTAGTTTTGAGAGAGACCAAAAGAAGAAGAGCAGTTTTATTTTAAATTTGATTTATTTACTTTTTATCAGTTTCTACTTACCATATGTGGAACTTAAAAAAGAAGACTGAAGGAGAGATCAAGATGGCCCTATTCCTATTATAATATAAATTTATAATGGCTACCCTTTTTAAATAATACTATAAAAATCATTTCTGTATTTTTATGGTCAAAGAAAAGCAACCACACCTGCAAATTCTTGACGAATGTCATAAGGGAATCACAAGCCATTTAAATACTATTGGCTAAGGCACTTAGATTTTATCGATTGTGGTAAAAAAAAAAAACCCCCCCCCCATCTAATTTCACTTTCATACAGACACAGCGACCCACTCTTTCTCCAAACAAATGGATCCTCAGGTACCCTTCTCTTTTCTTACTTCCCTTTCAAACTTGTTTATTTCCTTCAATTTTCCATCTTTTTTTCAATTTTTTTTATTGCATGCATCTACTTCCTTGTATAATCGACGTTCATGATTCAAAAATTCAAAAAAAAAATGATCTCATTTGCGGTGTGGATTGATTCCTGGTTGGCCTAATTTTACGATGTGTGAAATATGTATGTGTAGCCATTTCTATACGATTTCTTTCGTACATCAACATCGCCGCAATTGGGTTGGATTTCTAAATTCTAATTGCTTATATATGAATAATTCCCATGAATTTTTCTCATCACGTGTCTCTCTATATACATATGCTAGAAAATCTCTTCTTTTATAATAATTTACAAATCGTGTAATAAAAATCAATTTCAATTATCTCAGCATAAAAGTAATGAATTTAATCATTCGAGATTTACAACACCATGGATCTCTACTTTCCTCCTGTTGAAAATACAACAAAATCCATCTATATATTATCAATTAATTGAATTTTATATAACATTTATATATTAAAATTTTAAAATTTATGTGTATCTAATTAAAATAACTCACTTCCTTTTTATAAATATTTCTTCCCATGCCCTTATATTCACATATCTTCATATCTACACTTTAAATATCTTTAGATCGATACTTTCGATATAAGATTTTTCATAATCTTTCATTCTTTCATATGATATTATTTTTTTTGTTTCTCGATTTGAAAATTAACGTTTTCGATAATCATGATCGACTCGATATATAACGCTTTTAATAATCAGAATCGACTTGATACATATCAAATTGATTTGATGTTTATCTACAATTAAGATCCCCAACATATTTTTATAAATTTTCAGAATTTAAATTAGATAAATTTATAATTTAGTCCTTAAAATTGATCACTAATAATGATTTAGTCTTTATATTTTGACAATTAGATAATTTAGTCCTTGTGTACAATTAGATCCATCCTTTATTAGTTATAAAACTAAATTACTATTTAATTCTTAAATATTATATCTATTTACAATTTTATCCCTCCATTTTTGAATTAGGGAGAAATGAAAAAAAGGGGTATGAGAGATAAAATTGTAAAAAATAATCATAAAAAAAATGCAAGGATAAGATAGTAATTTAACTTCAAAAATTATAAATAAAATTAAAAGAATATAATTAATAAAAATAGAGAGAAGCCAAGGCATGAAAATTGTAATGATTCCAATGGATATTAATCAATTAATCTTTTCCATTAACAAAATAAATATCAATTAGACTTAGTTCGATTGGTTTCTTCATTTGTATGCTTAGGGGACTGTTTGTTTTACATACACCCATGCATGAATACATACATACATACATACGTATAAACATACTCTTTTTTTTTTTTTTTATTGATAATGTTATATAAAATTTTCAGGAAGAGCAAGCAGAGGAAATACAAAGGAAGAATAAGAAACCAGTAGAGTGGCTTGAAAACTTTCTGGAAAGAAGTTTCTTTGAATCATGCAAAACTCATCCAATTCGTAGAAACGAGACAAATAGATATTGCATAAATTGCAATTTATCTGCTTGTCAGTATTGCATGTCTTCTTCTAATCATAGGAATCATAAGATCCTGAAAATATATAGGCATGTCTATAAGGATGTTGTCTCTCTTGCTGCAATGGAAAAGTATATTGATTGTTATCATATTCAGGTACATATTTCTCCCATTGTTTCATGCTACTTGTGAAACCATTTTTAGACAAAGAAAATTACTATTATCCTTTGCCATTGGAAGTACGAGGTTGTACTAAATTCTTTTAAACTCAGTTTTTTTTTTTAACCTTTCTAAATTATTACATGTTTTATAATTATTAGAAATTAAATTTCGCGTTAACCCAAAATAGTTATAGATAAAACATATATATTTCTTATTATTATATATATGAAATCATTAAAAATCATATCATATTAATTTATATTTATTGACAAATGAATTATATTTATTTTTTCGATAAATATATAATTAAGGCTTTTTTAAAGGAGAAGAACAAAAAGAGTATATGAAACTAAATTAATCTATGAATTTATTCATTATAGTTGTATTTACATTTTAAGAGATATTATTTAATAAATCAAATCAAACTCAACTTATTTTTGATATTTGACTTATTCTTTTCAATTTTTTTCTTATTATGTATATGTCAATACTACCCATTCATTTATTACTATAGGCATTTTCAACACTCTCCTTTCATCTTTTATTAAACATATTTCAACAATCTTCTTTATCTTTTACCATGCATATTTCAACATTTCCTCTTCATTCATATTTCAACAATATTATTTCATTATTTGCTATTTTCATATTTCAACACTCCTCTATCTTTTACTATGCATATTTCAACACGCTCCCCATATATGTTTCAACACTTCACCTTTATATTTTGATATACATATTTCAACACTCTTTTATCTTTGGCTATGCATATTTCAACAATATTCCTTCATCTTTTGTTAAGCATATTTCAACACTGCCCCTTCATATTTTGTTATACATATTCTAATACTCCTTCATCTTTTGCTATGCATATTTCAGCACTCATTTATTTTTTACTATTTGCATATTTCAACACTCCTCATTCATCTTTTGCTATGAATATTGCCACACCCCCACCCCTTGTATCTTTTGCTATTTGCATATTTCACACTCCTCCTTCATCTTTTGCTATTTGCATTTCAACACTCTTCTTTCATCTTTTGCTATTTGCATATTTCAAAACTACTCCATCTTTTGCTATGTATATTTCAATACTCATCCTTCATCTTTTGTTGTGCATATTTCAACACTCATCCTTCATCTTTTGCTGTGCATATTTCAACACTCCCATTCATCTTTTGCTATGCATTTCAACACTCTTCTTTCATATTTTGCTATGTATATTTCAAAACTACTCCATCTTTTGCTATGTATATTTCAATACTCATCCTTCATTTTTTGTTGTGCATATTTCAACATTCATCCTTCATCTTTTGCTGTGCATGTTTCAACACTCCCATTCATCTTTTGCTGTGCATATTTCAACACTCCCATTCAGCTTTTGCTATGCATTTCAACACTTCCTCTTCATATTTTGCTATGTATATTTCAACACTCCTTCATATTTTGCTATGTATATTTCAACATTCTTTCATTTTTTGCTATGTATATTTTAACACTATTCCTTCATTTTTTGTTATGCATACTTCAACACTGCCCCTTCATCTTTTGCTATACATATTTCAACACTCTTTCTTCATCTTTTACTATACATATTTCAACACTCCTTCATTTTTTACTATTTGCATATTTCAACACTCCATCTTTTGCTATGCATATTGCCACACCCTCACCCCTTTATCTTTTACTATTTGCATATTTCACACTCCTCCTTCATCTTTTGCTATTTGTATTTCAACACTCCTCCTTCATCTTTTGCTATTTGCATATTTCAAAACTACTCCTTCATCTTTTGCTATGCATATTTCAACAATCATCCTTCATCTTTTATTGTGCATATTTCAACACTCATATTCATCTTTTGCCATGCATTTCAACACTCCCTCTTCATATTTTGCTATGCATATTTCAATACTATCTCTTCTTCTTTTCCTATGCATATTTAAACACTCCTCCCTTCATATTTTGTATGCATATTTCAACTTCCTCCTTCATATTTTGCTATGTATATCTCAACACTTTCTTCCCTCTTCATATTTTGCTATGCATATTAATTTTAACACTCCCCCTCCATCTTTTACTATGCATATTAATTTCAACACTCCTCCTTCATCTTTTACTATGCATATTTTAACACTCCACCCCCCCCCCCCCCTTTTCATCTTTTGCTATACATATTTTAACACTCCTCCTTCATCTTTGCCTATGCATATTTCAACACTTTATCTTCATATTTGCTATGCATGTTTCAACACTCCCTCCTCATCTTGCTATTCATATTTCAACACTCCTTCATTTTGTGATATTTGCATATTTCAATGCTCCTCCTCCTCCATCTTTTGCCATGCATATTTCAACATTCATTCATATTTTGCTATGCATATTTTAACATTCATTCATATTTTTCTATGCATATATCAACACTTCTCATTCATCTTTTGCTATGTATATTTCAATACTCACCGTCATCTTTTGCTAGACATATTTCCATACTCTCTCATGTTTTGCTATGCATATTTCAACACTCTCTCATGTTTTGCTATGCATATTTCAACACTCCTCTTTCATCTTTTACGATATATATTTCAACACTCCCCCTTCATCTTTTACTATACATATTTCAACACTCCCCCTTCATCTTACTATTCATATTTCAACACTCCTCCTTCATTTTGTGATGATTGCATATTTCAACGCTCCTCCTCCATCTTTTGCTATGCATATTTCAACACTCCTTCTTCATCTTTTGTTATGCATATTTCAACACTCACTTTCATCTTTTGCTATGCATATTTCCACTCTGCCTTCATCTTTTGTTATGCATACTTCAACACTCCCCTTTCATCTTTTACTATAAATACTTCAATACTCCTCATTCATCTTTTGCTATGCATATTTCAACACTCACCCTTCATCTTTTGTTATACATATTTCAACATCCCCCTTCATCTTGCTATACATATTTACACTCCTTCATTTTGTGCTATTTGCATATTTCAACACTCCTCCATTTTTTGCTATGCATATTTCAACACTCATTCATCTTTTGCTATGCATATTTCAATACTCCTTCACCTTTTTCTATGCATGTTTCAATACTCTCCTTAATCTTTTGCTATGCATATTTCTACACTCTCCCTTCATATTTTGTTATTCATATTACAACACTCCTCCCTTCATCTTTTGCTATGCATATTTCAATACTCTCCCTTCATCTTTTGCTATGCATATTTCAACACTCTCCTTTCATCTAGCTATTTGCATATTTCAACATTCCTCCTCCATCTTTGTTATGCTTATTTCAACACTTATTTATCTTTTGTTATGCATATTTCATCACTCCTTGTTTATATTTTTCTATGCATATTTCTACATTCTCCCCTTCATCTTTTGCTAAGCATATTTCAACACTCCCCCTTCACCTTTTTATATGCACATTTTAACACTCTCCATTCATCTTTTGATATGCATATTTTAACACTCTCCATTTATCTTTTGTTATGCTTATTTCAACACTTGCCCTTCATCTTTTTCTTGGCATAATTCAACACTTTTCCCTTTATCTTTTGCTATACATATTTCAATAGTCCCCTTCATCTTTTGCTATGCATATTTCAACACTTCCCTTATATATTTTGCTATGCATATTTCAACACTCTCCCTTCATATTTTGCTATGCATATTTCAATACCCCCCTTCATTTTTTGCTATGTATATTTCAACACTCTCCTTTTATATTTTTCTATGCATATTTCAACACTCACTCTTCATATTTTGCTATACATATTTCAACACTCCCTTCCCCTTTCATCTTTTGCTATGCATATTCCAATACTCCCCTCCCCCTTCATCTTTTGTTATGCATATTTCAACACTCTCTTCCCCCTTCATCTTTTTCTATGCATATTTCAACACTCTCCACTTCATTTTTTTCTATGCATATTTCAACACTCCCTCCTTCATCTTTCGCTACATATATTTCAACACTCCCCCTTTCATCTTTCATTATGCATATTTCAACACTCTCCTTTATCTTTTGCTATATATATTTTAAAACTCCTCCATTTTCTACTATGCATATTTCAACACTCCCTCTTCATCTTTTGCTATGAATATTTCAACACTCCCCTTCATATTTTGCTATGCATATTTGAACACTCCCCTTTTATCTTTTGCTATGCATATTTCAACGCTCCTCATTCATCTTTTTCCATGCATATTTCAACACTCTCCCATTCATCTTTTGCTATGATATTTCAACACTTCCCCTTCATCTTTTGCTATACATATTTCATACTCCTCTTTCATCTTTTGTTATGCATATTTCAACACTACTCCTTCAACTTTTACTATGGTTTGCTTGTATGTTATTGCAGTATTGAGGCATGTTGGTATGTTGTAGCTTGATTAATGGTTATTGAGTGTTGAGGCATGTTGATCTATTATAGCTTGATTGATATAACTTTGTTACCTTGGAGAAATTTCTTCCCATTACATGATTTTGTTATTTGTGGATCTCTTTCCCTAGCATGATTTTGTTATTTGGGAAGAAATCCTTCTTGATCTCCTTTCGGCTTGACTTGGCTTGAAAAGTTGTGCATATAAATGTGAATATGAATGTGGCCTAGACTTGATAGGTTGTGAATGTGAATGGCTAAGAACATTGGGAGAATATCTCAATCATTTTTGCTTGTGCTTGTTTGACATCTTTTTATCTTCTACCTGAATCTCCTTTTCAATCCTTAGGCTCTTAAGAAATTAGTTCCGATACCAATTGTGCAACCACACATTTGTAAATAGAAAAGGTGGTAATAGAGAAAAAAGCATGCAAAGAAGATTTTGTTATTGCTCTTTAGAAACTCTCAAAATGTACACATCTACACGTAAAATAAATACATATGATTATATTAGAAATTAATTACATAAATAATGGTAATATAATATCATGTATGAATGTTGAATATGAATTAGTATCCATATATAGGATTTATTATGTTTTTGTTCAGTAATGTAATACTGGGGCACAACGAGGCGGATGGGTAGAGTGACTCCTTTGTTGCACATTTCAAATCCCAGCTTTTTAAGAAATGACCAAGGCTAGCTTTAATGAATTATGTTTGGGGGACATAGAAAGACCAAGGTTTGCTGCAAGTTACTACATAGATATGCAGCATGTTTAAACTTAATATACTGTCTGAGACTCCGAACCGTCAGTCAATTGACACATAGGGATTGTAATAACATAGACAACTAGCATATGGGTTTTGTGAATCTTGCCATATTGGATTCACTGTAATTTGGTTCTGAGTCATCTGGTGCTGGGCCGAGTGATAAGCAGAGAGCAGGGTTGTTATGGGCTTGTAGTCATTGATTTGTGCTGACCAGGAAAATACTCTAAACCGCAAAAATTCTTCAATATGCTGGACGTCACAAAAACCATGAAGAGGGCTTGCAAGAAACCTTATCTTAGAATTAAGGGCAAAGACAAAAAAAACTGTCATTGTCCGAAAGAAATGAAATTCCATTCTCACCCCTGTAAAAACTTAAAGGCAACAAATTTTAGTTGCTGTTTTCTTAATATATGTTTTCTGGGTTTCAGCCGTACAAGTGCAACAAGCGCTTGGTTATCTCTCTGAATCCGCTCCCACACTGCGGTCCACTATCAAACAATGGAGTTTGTGATGTCTGCAAGAGAAGATTGGCTGAGCCTGAACTCTACAACTACTGCTCTATTTCTTGCAAGGTAAATTCATCACTAGCAAATGGTTCTATTTCTGTTCATTTTGTTTGAATTAAACATCTGAGTGTTCAGCATTTCTTTTTCCTTTCAAAACTGATCTCGTTGCAGGTTACAGCATTTGGAAGGAAGTCAAGTGAGTCTGATCCTCCCTTTCTCTCCATCCAAATTCCAACCAACATAAGAAGAAACAAAGAGCCGAAAACTGAGAATCGAAAGAGATCAAGGAAGGGAATACCTTGCAGGGCTCCTTTCTTCTGAAAACTTCGGTGAGCTCTATTTGCAAAGCATACTTCATTCCTTGTATGCTATTCTGATACTTGCGTAGAATATTATCTGTTTGTTAATAAATTTTATGTTGTGAACAAAGAAAAGACTTCTGAGAGCTCCATTCTGCAAGTGCTTAATGGTCTAGGAGATTACTTTTGACATTGGTATGATTTTGTTATTTGCAGTCTAGTCTCTGTGAGCAAGATAAGTAGAAGCACCGATACTGGAGATGGAAGTTATGAAAAGCATACAGGCCGTTGGCGTTGAGTTCTAAAGCTTGGAATTGCTTTGACATGAAAAATGACTGATTATAACTCTGAATTTCTATATTTTGAACTGAGATTTATAGTAATGTGATTATGATTCTGACTGCCCAATGTTAAATGCCTAATCCATATACTATGTGATGAGTAACTT
This sequence comes from Cnidoscolus chayamansa, assembly GCA_948266635.1. Lineage (NCBI taxonomy): Eukaryota > Viridiplantae > Streptophyta > Magnoliopsida > Malpighiales > Euphorbiaceae > Cnidoscolus > Cnidoscolus chayamansa. The sequence continues at coordinate 51,185 of CAOGCB010763749.1, forward strand.
GTTATTTAGTTGAGATGGCCTGTGAACCAACATTTATTCTCCTTCACGTTACTTCCCTGGGTTTCTTGACAATGACAGTACAACAGAAAACCAATTATCCTAAACAGATAAGTAGCTGAGATCAGGGTCTTCACGGCAACTTGAGCAATTATATTTTGACATACTTCATAGCTGTCACAGGAAAAGTCCTTACAACAGTATAAAGATTGGTAAGAAATGCAGATGATGGTAAGCATTCATCGCAGCCTTGGAGATGATGCCTCTTTTGAATTCAGTTACGAATAGATGTGATTCTTCTTCACTTGAATAGTTCATACACTTAAAATCAATCAATGCTTCACTAATTACACAGTCTATCCTGTTCCATGCATAGAAATTTTCTTTGTTGTCTTCATTTATAGCATCTGCAGAAGTACACATCAAAGAAAATCCAGAAAGTTATCCTTTTAGACTTTTCAATTCTAAATATCGCTGTGCACATTTTCGAAATCACTCACTGTTCACATACACGCAAAGAGAGAAGGCATGCGCTTGCAATAAAGAAAATACAAAATTCGTATTGCATCCTCCACTAGTAGGAACTCTGTTCTAAATCTCATTTTACACCATCCACTTCCATGAATTTTGTACAGAAAGAATCTTGTATGTTTAAATCCTATTTTCAGATGTCAAAAACAATTGATGTATACATGAGAATCACCTACCTCTATTGGTTGAGTATGATACTTGTTGACATCAGAATTTGCAGTTGCAGTATCTCACCTTCACATAGTTAAACTATACAAGACACATTAGTTATCACCGAGCACTCATGATCGCAGCAACATTTCCAAAACGATCCTCAGTCTAGGAATTGTGCTACGTATTCAGTAGCTGGAATCATCAAGAAATCATCAGAATTGTCAAGTTCCTCATGGGATTCGTCTCTTGAGTGCCCAAGAGAATCACAGCATCCTGCACATATGAAAAGCGGAGGCACAGTCCCAGAGTCTTCAATGCCATTGCAGCGAGTATGCTGCCAAACTTCACAGATATCACATGCAACCATTCTCTCTCCGTCGTCATCTTGAGCCCCACATTCACACCTTACCTTCCAATTGTCAGGCCCACCTTCATACCTCAATTCAGTGTTTAAATCCATACCATCTCCCCTCATAAAAAGATCTGCACCAGATTCAACAGCTCCAAATAGCAACTCCCTGTCCTCAAGTTCTTCCATGTGTTCTACCTCTGTGACAACAAATTTCTCTAGGATACAGTAAGTATCTCTCAGTGCACTCGTAGCTGCTTGCTTCAGTTCTACCACTGTTGCGTGCAATGGAAGGATGACAATCTCCCCAGGAGGCAATTCTTTATTCAAGTTAGAATCAAGATCGATCATATTTGGAATCACTTGGCATATGAACCTTAATAGCTGATCCTCTTCATCCTCAAATGGCCACTCCTTCACAAAGTGTTTGCTGTCCAGAACTGCCTGACTTGCCAATTCTATCACTTCTGATTCAGGGTAATTCAACAGAACTTTCGTGTACAAATAAGCCATATCACCGTACAAATCAGCTCCTGGAACTAGAGGTAGTGCTGGAAGGGTCTCATGAACTACATCTGCTTCTGGTTCAGTGACCCTGACAGGCCTAACCTCACTGCAAAGCTCATCAATTGAGTATTCTAAAATCTTTGTGGTGGGATTCACTTCACGGCGGACAACATGAGTTCCAACAATCACATTGTTCATTGATTTCAGTACATAATCAAGCAAACCGGTATCACCAATGTGCATCCTAGCAGCATCTCTCACATCTTGCCGACTCATCCCTCCCTTACTCAACTTATCAGCCCTTTTTTCCTTCAACGTATTCACAATTACTTCTGCTGCATATTCTAGCCTTCTCGTAGGCCATCTACTATCCAAAGTACCGACCAGAGAACTGAATTTTCTATATCTGGTAGATTTTTCCTTCACCAGAGGCTTCTTCTGCGAGGCCACACGGGTCAAATACTTGGAAATGGAAGATGAAGCAGTGGCAGCCATGCTTCGTTTCTTCAGTGCACAAGGACATGATTTGACAGTGAGCATAAACCTGAGAAGATCTTTGAACGTCATCAACTGGGTTTCACTTAAACCTCTATAGTAATGGATTATCTGCTTCGTCTCTTTGCATTTGTCCGAGTCCTTGAAATCCTGAATGATTTTATCAAGTTCCAAAGAGCTGAGAATTTCAATTGCTCTGTTATAGTTGTGCTTTGTAACTCCAAAGCTTCCACGGCGAAACTTATACCCCCATCTGCCAAACCATGGATGCCCATATGCAACTCCATACAGTAGGCGAAGATCCATAGACCTCTTCTTCGAAACATCCTCGACGCTGACTTTTCTAGAAAAGGAGGAAAAATAACAAATTGTAATTCCCTTATTTGTAGTTCAAAATCCAACATAAAATCAAAAAATTGTAAGGATTTAGGTTACCGAGCTCGTAAATTTGCACAGAGACGATCCCAGAGATCCATGATTTCTCTGCCACAGAGGAACTTCGAACCCCCTTCTATGCCATTGATGCAGAGCAAATGGCCAAAGCCATTGCAGTGAATCATGCCATGCAATATATGAGTGTGGAGATCAAGAGCACCCTCTTCCAATCGCTTGCTCCACTCTCCAGAAATAGGTATTATCACATGATACTTTCGTCTAGACACGAGATTATTACCCCAGCCTGAATCAAAGCCCAATTAATTCAACATCATAAACTTAAAAAAATAAAAATAAAAAAAGAACAACTCATCAAACCACAAAATCCCATTCCTGAAATTAATAAAATTGATCACAGAATTAACAGTTCCAAGATCCAAAAACGAAAACCCAAAATCTAAATGAGATATAACATGAAGAGGAGGCTAACCGGTACATCTGCAGTGATCACAGAAGGGATTTGGGGAGAAATTGACATTTTCTTCAACGGTATAAAGAGGGACAACAAAGTTGTTACTCTCGATGACAAGCAGAGTGCACCAAATGGGCATACCCTCCACATTGTAATCCTCAGGCTCTGCACATTCTTGAAGAAAGAGGCGAATGTTTTCGCGGAAAGGACCTGTGGGGTTTATTGGGCAACCAGGGTCTCCAAAACTGTGGAAATTGTAGAGCTTTGGTCTTCTCTTTCTCTTCCTACACGTTTCGAGAACTGGGAGAGACATTGGTGAAGCCAAATTAGCTTGGTTCCTCTCGCTATAACAGCTGAAGAATGAAATTAACTGGAAGCCATTTGTGAGAAAGCACATCAACTGTTTGTTACAGAGGCATTTCCCTCTCGATTTCAAAAAGTATCGTTGTAGACGATGATGCCCCTGTGAGGGGTAGCTATTTACAAGTTTAACTGATATTCGAGCCTGTTGAGGTTAAGCTCCCTCTAGTTATTTGAGTTATTGTTGGGTTTGTTAGAGATCGGAGGGCTACTGTGAGAGAGAAATTAGTTAAAGATTGATCTAAACCGTTGAACTGGTTTTGCCGTTAGAAGATTAGTTAGGGATTCAGAATTCAGATGAGGCAACTTGCAGCCGATAATCTTCTGCTGACGTCAATATGTTGCTTTGGACCTAAGTTCATGGGTGGGGTCTATATGTTTGCAAACGTATCATTGTATAAGCTAGTTGGGCTGGGCTAATTTTAAAACCAACCCATTTCACTTTTATTTAATCTTCCCTTGCCAATATACCCATAGTTTATGGAGGCTACCACTTAGTACATCTCCGATAGAATTGTAAAATACAGTTTTTGTAGTATTTTATAAGTCTAATGTACTTGTAATTCATTGCTGTATTTTACAGCCAACCAAAAACTACTGTAAATTTACAGGCTCTCACCATCTCCTGCAAATCTTTTATTTTTTATTTTTTTTTAATTTTATAAATAATTAAATTTTAATTAAATTATTAAGTAATATATTTTAATATATATTCTTTTTATTTAAATTAATAAATTTAATTAGAATTTTTTTAAAAAAATTATTGAGTATGTTTTTTAATAAATT
>CAOGCB010763912.1:0-11834 GCA_948266635.1 Cnidoscolus chayamansa
AAACCAAAACAGGAAACATGTTTAAATGGAAAATCCAAGTAGAGTCAATACATGTATGTTGTTATGGGCAAAGAATGGCCAGAACGCCGAGTGGAAGCTGATATCGACCTTTTTCCATCCCAACTGCTGTAAGCCATGTATCATTTCCTCTGTTAACAAACTGTGGGTTGTCATTTCTCTTTGTTAATTCCATGATCATCAAAGCCTGAGTCTCCATTGCTACAGAATTTTACCTTCCATGATTTCATGATACTCTACTGTGTTTTGCACATTGGGTTCATTTTGTGCAGCCTCCTTTGCTTCAGCAGCTTCTGGAGGAAAATGAGAACCATCAGATGAGATTGGTGGACAATATTCAACATCTACAACATGCTGGTAACCATCCAAAGATCGTCGAGGGGGCTGCCAATTGACAAATATTGATGATGCAAAATTAGTACAGTACTGACAATCCAAAGAGCTCGAGCGTTCAGGCACACCTCAGATATTTTACTTGCTGCTTAACAAAAGGAATGCCAATCAACAAAATCTTGTATTCCTCACCAGTTCACCTTCTCCCACACCTTCTAAATACTATCAGATGAACATGCACAAAGAAAATAATTGCTAATAAATCCCCAACTTCTATTTTCCAGAAGATAAACTGCTTTTTCAATTAATGAGTTGCACAGAAGAAAGTTGTTCATCTGACGTTCTTGCTTTTGGCACACATCTTTTAGAAATTTTTAACTCTATGCATTGAAAAGGCACTGGTTGTTATGGCTACAAATAAAGAATATGCTATCTGTAACAGATTCCTTTTGGTGTTTTTTTATCCAACATTTGTATTATGACTAAAGTGAAGATTTGTCAGAACTCAGGTTTTCCATACAAAAATAATATTGATGTTCAATTCGTTTGGTTTGCAACATAATACGCTGAATGTAGACTATGAATTTGAACTCAACTCCACCTTTACAAGGACTGTCAAACTTGCTCCATTTGATGCCCAATTTCTGAGAGTTCAGATTCTCTACCTCAACCCAAAGAAAAGTGCAGCAAATACTAGATTCCTTCACATTGACACCAGACCAGATCAACAGAAACACTTGTCACCGACTACATCATCCGGAAATGACCATAAATGTTATAATGCAGAAAACTTAATGATTTCACAAAACCCACAAAACCTATAGATATGCACAATTCACTAAAACACAGGTTTATAGGCAACAACCAAGGCCATTAACATGCAATTTTACAACTAATTCTTACTAATTTGGCCTTTGGAAAGAGGTCATAACACTTGTATGCATATCTACTTCCTCGGCTATTTTCCTTTCAAGGATGTAATTGAATGTTCTCACATCCATTGATGATTCAATAAGTAATAGCCATTCTCAGAACAGAAATCATCCGAGTACAAAAAATTATAACCTCACCTTGACAAGTTCCTTCTCTCTCCTTATGGAGGACGTACGCCAGCCAACCATATCTAGTTAATGTCAAGGAAACTGATTAAAAGTAGGCAGAGAAAATAAACAAAGCTAGTTAAAAAGTGAAGAAAGAAAAGGTGGCATGCAGTCGGATACGATCATATGATACATTTGCATAGAGCGTACGGCATCTAAATGCACCAAGAGCAGATCTGAAACAAAAGGTACAATAGAAAGAATTAAGGGTCAATATTATTATTCTAAAACAAACGTAAAAACTAATTACCATAAAAATGTGCATACTTACAAAAACTTTCCATCTTCACAATTTGATGCCATTCCTAAAAGAAGTGGTGGTTTATCAGGTTTACCATCAGTAAGAAAGAGTTGACTACCAGTTAGACCCGCCAAAATAGGAGCCATTGGTAAAGCAAGTTTCTCCAGAATGGGAATTCCCAAGAGAAATGGAAGCTGATGGAAAGAAGGTGGAGAGAGAGAAAAAAAAATACATCATTAAATTTTTATGTTCATAAAATAACCAAACTCGCAAAAGAAATCTTACACATTATTTAAAGAATCTTGGGACCAGTTAATTTTTATGCAAAGCAAACATCAAGCTATGAGTCTGACCTTTCTAGAGAGCTACATGACCTTAAACCTATTAAAATATGCATCTTTTATTGTTGTAAAGAAAATATGCTAAGTAATTCTAAGAGGATAAGCCAAATATTGAAGACAAGATTAGTTTGATTTGATTTGACTTATTAGTAATATCTCTTAAGATCTTAAGTTAAAATTTAGATTATTTATGATTTTATTTAAATTGTTAAGATTTTTCAGTTAGATTTTGGTTGTATAAATACAACTACAATCAATAAAATTATAAGCCATATTCAGTCTTAATTATATTTTCTTCTTCTCTCCACCTAAAAAACCAACAATTGTTATTATAGCTAAGTTTTTAAGGGCCTGAAGATTGAGAGATATTCAAGATGAAAAAAAAAAACAAAGAAGATGACTGCAGATTGAGGAAGATTCAAGATGAAAAGAAAAAGGAAATCAAGATAAAAAAAATGTCAAACAATAGGCACAAGTAGAAAGTAGGATTGAGGCAAGACGCCCATGCAATGTTCTTGTCATATTCACATTCACATTCACATTCACATTCAAATTCAAATTCACATTCACATTCAAATTCAAATTCACATTCACATTCACATTCACATTCACATTCACATTCACATTCACATTCACAAAGCTAGGAGGAGATCATGAAGCACTCCAAAACAATGTCATATTCCAAGAGAATAGATTTCTCCAAAAATAACAAAGTCGCGCCAAGAGAAGAGATTTCTCCAAAAACGACAAAGTCATACCAATCAAGTTACAAAAGACCGCAATGTCTTAAAACTGCAATAACATTCAAGCAAAGTCTTAACTACTGCAAAAGATGCAAGGAAGAGTGTTGAAAAATGCAACTTTTACTACGGTAAGTAAATATGCTAAGTAATTTAAGAGAAAAAGTCAAATATTGAAGATGAGATTAGTTTGATGTGATTTGACTTGACTAGTTAAATAATCTCTTAAGATTTTAAGTTAAGATTTAGATTATTATGATTGTATTTAGATTGCAACGATTTTTCAGTTACATTTTAGTTGTACCACTGCAATTGCTCTAACAACTTTTCTCTCCAATATACTAGTTGACTTTGTTCATTACTCTTCTGTACTAATTTAGTATTTTTAGTAGTGTTGTTGTTATATCTAGTCTTCTTTTATGTGACAATACCCCTTTCCATGAGTGTGTTCTTGTCCCTAAGATGCTCAATCTGAAAAATGGTCCTGATGAAGGTTCTGGCTTCCCAAGTGACACTTAGCTGGAAGTTGATCCATTGATGAAATCTTGGAGAACTTGCTGGTGAGAGTCTTTATAGTAACTTGGAGAGTCATTTGGCAAACAAATAGTTCCAACAAGGGCCTGATTTTCTTCCTCTGCCTTCTCCTAGTTTCAAACCCATTCTCTTTGAGCAGTAAATGGTTGTAATCAACTCTACTACACTACTAGCAATCTAAAGTTATCAGGGCTTCATCACAATTCTGAAGTGAATTGAGCATGTTCAATAGATGCAACACTCAATTGGATGCATTAGTATAGAAAAACAGCTGTCCAGATACGACAGCAATAGTATTCCATTTTCTCATCAACCATCTGTTCTAATGTTTCATGTGCATGTCTCATTTTCATAATTATGTTTGTTATTATATCATTGATTTTAAGAATTTGTCTTTCTGGTCCTGATACATGGTCCATTGGTGAAGAATGAGTTCAATTGTAAGGTAAAATCTATTCTTAGAAAATATCCAGCAAGAAGTTAATTTTACTTCAATTTCTTGATTGATGGATTAAGATGTGAAAAATAAGTACTTCTGTGTTAATCAGCATTAATATTGGAGAACTACCAATATAGTACTGCAGTTAATAAATTATAAATACCTCCAAAACAAACCTGTTTTCTTCCTCTCACTCCAAGATGTGGAGTTGCCAGAGTAACAAAGTGCATTGGCTCCAGTCCAGCAATTGTACCTCGTCTTGCAGAGCTAGGAAGTGTAGAATCAACATGATCATTGGATTGACTAGTAATTGAGGAATTCTCTGAATAAAGAACAGCAATAGCATATCTTGCAAACAAGCCACCAAGAGAATGAGCTAAAAAGGAAATCCTTTTCAAACTATCTGTCTTCTTTATGACTTGCATAACCTGTTTATAAAATTTAGAAAAAGAAGAATGAAGACAGATATAACAGAATATGTCACAAACCATTCCCAGAAAATCCAAGAACTAATCAAACTCCTCGTTGTTAAAACTAATGATTTCAAAGATCTCAAGATGCAAAACTCACTTCATCTGCCAATCGCTTTCCTGCTCCATCTATCCCAGAAAAAGTTTTAGTGTAGGTGTTAGATGCACTTGCTGCAAAATTAAATAAAAAATAGTAAATTATTTGTATAAAGCCCTTTTGTCTAATTAGTTAGAGTCTTAGAGATGAACTTACCATAAATTAGAAATTTTTTCCCAAGACGCTTTTTCAACTCTGCTTCTACATATGTCCAGTCACGTGGGCTGCATTATGCAGAATACTAGTCAATTTGACATTTTGGGAAAAGAAAAAGGCAAAAAAGTTAACATCTTTTCTCAAAACTCCAAACTCAAGGGTGTGGGCAATGAGATCTATTGATGCAACTGCCAGAAGTGCATTTAATACATATGGGCTGTGATTGATTCATTTTATTACTTTTTCATACTTGATAACTTGGAAGCATTTTATACTGTTAATGTACTTGACTGTCAAATACCTAGCCAAGATGCCATGAACCAGAACAAGAAGATGATCTGGTTCATTATTCACTTTCACAATTGCCTTGGATGATGCAGAATTTCCTCGAGTTGCAGTATTCATAGCTTGAGCTTTAAGACCTTGGTTTTTCCAATAACTATTTACACCTGCAATAGAATTTATAATGCCCCAAGGATTTATACAGGCATATTTATTGTATATAAATTTCAAAAAAATAAATAAATAAATAAAAAGCACACATATTAACTTGCCAGAAAGTATCAAACACCATACAGCAAAAGCATGCATAAATAAATAAGATGATGCAGGCTCATGAAATAATCATTTATATGCAAGAAAGAGAAGCTCATAAACTGTAGGGAAAATCAAGATTGATCGAATTGTAAGGCTTGATAACAAAAAAAAATTAATTAAGAATGATATTATGTACAAAAAGATAAATAAAAAATATATTATAATGATATATTTTGATAAATATAGAATTCTCATTTAACTAATGACAATGATTCTTATTATATTAGGTGGCTATAAATTATGAATTCTTTAACCTTGTAGACAATGGTGATTTTTGTGCATGTACCAGAACTTCTACTTAAATTTGATTAAATAATTGAACATTGAAATGTCAGAATTTATTAGTCTACAATGTTTACAACTATAATTAGAGAAGTGAAAAGAAACAAAAACAAGGAAAAAGAAAAAGAAAAAGAAAAAGAAAAAGAAAGAAATGGGAGAAGGAAAATGATGGCTTATATATGTTGTACTGGATGATACATTTTCCTCCACCTGTCTGCTTCTTTCACATAATTTGCAAAGTTCAAACTTGAAGTTGCATAGAAATTAGCAGTCAAACCAAACGAAAGTTATATTCTTACTTAAACTGACCTTAGTTAATGAAATTAGCATATAAAAATATCCCAAAATAGCTATAAAATTTGAAAGAAAATGCAGGTAGAATCTGAGTATCAGAGCTACAGCCAAGAAAAAAAAATCGAGACTTTAGAAAGAAACTGCTCCTATTCACAAAATTCTCTCGAAAAGATAAACAAATAAATCTCTCATATGCAATGCCAAAAACAAATGATAAATAAGTCCCAAAAAGAAGGAAATGAATAAATTACCATAAGAGAAACTTAGTCCCTGAGACGAACAGCAAAAACAGGAAGAAGAAGACGGTGAAAATGAGGTGGAACAGACAGGTCCTCCGTAAGCTCCATCTCTCAAGTTATTACTAAATTTTGGCGAATACCCAGATGGAACTTGTATTAAAGAAGCCGTCGCCATCTATATATATACAGCGAAAAAAACGGATAGAGAAGTAAAGCTAATCCCCTAAGGTCCCGTTTTTCGATGCTAAGTCAGCATCACACAAAACATACCCATAAAATTTCGTATACGGCTTGTACTTGTTGATGAGGATTAAAAATCACATCAAACGATACCCAGAAGAAAGCCCATAGCCATGACCATGCCTATGCCTTTAAAAGCTTTGAACACATTGCGTATCATCAAGAAGTCATTCACCGCCCCAACCGCTAGTTTTAGGCCAACCAACAACGAAAGCTTTGAACTTCAAAAGATGGGTATATGATTATGATAATAAATTTATCAGAATGGGCTGCGAAGGACAAGTGTCGATGAGGGTAAAGACCGAGGATCATTGGGGGGAGGAAAGTTCAGGAAAATCTTAAAGGGAAGCTAAGGTAAAAGACAAAAACCACGGTGCATATGGGAGATCGTTTGCTGTCAGCAGCCGATTGGATTTTAGAGTAGTAAATAAAATTGGCAGTAATTTTAAAATATAGTTTGCTTTTTTCAAATTTTTAAATTTATTCAATAAAAAAAATCTCAATTCATTTAAATATTTATAAGTATTAGGTAATTCATTCATTGGATAAGTCCTGTAATTGGTTTCATCTCCTAAAAATATTTACATTAATTTTATAATTTATATGTAATTTTTCTCAATGTAATATATATTATTTAAATTTATAATTATTATAAAATTATATTTGTAATGTAATTGTTTATAATTTAAATTCAATTTCTTGATAATTAAAAAAAAATAAAGTTAATATTTAATACTATATAGAAAAAAAAATCTAAAATATCAAATAAATTACATCTTGATACTTTAACATTATAATCATTTTATACATTTATTTTTTTCATTTTATTATTTATATTAATTTTATTATTTATTATTATTTATACAGTATATATATGTATGTATATATATATATATATATACATATAGCATACAGTTTGAAGAAGACCAATTTCGGAGGTTAATACAATGCTAGTCACTTTGGTTTCTCCATATATATATGTGTCTTGTTGATATGATTAATTGGTATAAATCAGAGCATTAACTAAGCTTCAATCAAACAAATTAGCCTCAAAATCATTGATAGTAAAGAAACTAGGAACCCATCAAGCATGGCAGAGAAGGAAGGAGGAATTGTCAAGAAGGGTCATGAAGAGGGTCTGAAATTGGCAATTTCTCTTCTTGAAGAATTCGGACTTCCTGTGGGACTTCTTCCTCTTGAAGACGTGATTGAAGTTGGCTTTGTTAGGAATACTGGCTACATGTGGATCCTGCAAAAGAAGAAGGTAGAGCATAAGTTCAAGATGATCAGCAAGCTTGTGAGCTACGACTCTGAAATAACTGGTTTTCTGAGCAACAAGTTGATCAAGAAACTCAAGGGAGTGAAGGCTAAGGAGTTCGTGCTCTGGCCTCCAGTTAGTGAGATTCTTGTTGATGACCTACCCACTGGCAAAATTCACTTCAAGAGTCTTGCTGGAATCACCAAAACTTTCCCAGTTGAGGCATTTGCTGCTGGCCAGTGATACACACAAAGTGAACATTTCTCATAAGGTCCGTCCAGACAGGCACCTGTTACAGCTCTACATGCTTTTCCTCTCAAATTTAGCTGTTCTTTTTGCCGCATTACATTTTCTTCAATCATTTTGCAATTATCTCATCAAGGATTTGATCAGCTAATTATAGCACTGTTCAAGAAAGCAATAAAGTTATAAATGATGTTTTTATTTCATATTGTTGGTTTAACTTTAAACTCACTCAACTTCAATTTTCTTAAAACTTAAATCAACTTCATTTAAATTTCAAAAAAGTCATTACCTTTTTTGTCCACAAATATATTGAAAATATGAGGCTAAATGCATCTTTAGACACCCGAAATTTAACAATTTTGCACATTAAACACCTAAACGTTTAAATTTAAAAAAAACTAGTTATTAGACACATAAATATCTTCTCAGCAACTGTATAATATATACGCATGACTAAGTAAGTAGTTGTAAAATACATGCTTACGTGCATGTGCAACGACTACTTTGACTGAACCTTAAACACCTAAACTTTCATAATTTTTTCTATTAAATAATTAAACTTTAATAGTAACCTAATAAACGCCTAAACTTAAAAAAGTTAACTATTAAATATAGAAATATCAGTCAGCAATGTGCGATGATGTGATAAAAAATGGTCAAGTATAATGAATTTTAAGATGATGTGGCATTCGGAACTAAGGTTGGCCTCATTTATAGAACTCATTTAAGAGTTGAAATCGCAAATTATAATCACATTCATGACATATATTTTTATAGTGCTCATTTTTTCAACTATAAAGCATGACAGCCATTTTATTCACATTGAATTTAATGTCTAAGTGGTTTGGCCAAAGTGGGTTAAGAAATATTAAATGACGGTATGGACAGGATTTCTTAAAATCTTGTTCTAGATCATGATTTCAACTCTTAAATGGGTTCTATGAATGTGGCTAACCTCAACTCTGTATTACGTCATCTCAAAATTATAATACTTGGCAATTTTTTGCGATATCATCACGCGTGTACATCATGCAATTGACTGAAATTTTTGTATTTAATAACTAGTTTTTTTATAATTTTAGGTGTGATGTGACATGGCATGACATGTCTACAAATACTAACATGACGTGATATATCTGTATGCAGGACTGGCAATTCATGTTAGCGGGTCATAAATATATCGTGTCAACATACACCTACAACATTAAAATAAATATCCCAAACACGATCTGTTTAATTAATATGTTAAGATATTCAATTCTAACCCGGATATATTTATTAAATAGTTACATAAATTAACTCGTGTAATCTATTTAAATAATTAAGTCATTATTATACCATATAATATGACATTATACATTTAATTCTTATAATATAATTCATTTAATATGTTAAAAACAAATTAAAATTAAATAATGTTATCTAAAAATACTATTAATAACCATATAACTATTATTTAAATCTATATATTTATAAATCTAACTAAATTTACATATATAAATTTATAAATATATATTTAACATTAAAATATTATAATTTTATATTAAATTTAATTATTTAATAAATTTAATTAAAATTAACAGATTATAAATATGTTTAAATAAATTAATATAAAATATATTAATTATTAACCTATTTAAATAAACGAGTCTAATCAGATTAAGCAGGTCAATCCGTTTAAACCCGCATTTTTAGCATGATATAAACGGATTAACCCATTTATGACCAGAACCCATTTAATATAAAATCAAATCCGTTTATCTATATTTATTAATATGACATGCCATAACATGATAATGTGGCATGTCCATATAGACATACTAAATAATGTGATATGTCATACTAAATTATTTGAATGGAGGCGTAAAATCCAAGTAATGGAAGGAGTTTAAGGAGTGTGATTGGGATATTACCTGGGAGCTTATTTGTTAGAGGATTCATATAGCCGACCCCAACTTGTTTTGATCTAAGGCTTTGTTGTTGTTGTTGTTGTCATACTAAATTATATTAATCTGTGGACAAAATTGGTGAAATGAGTTTCTTAAGATTTAAATTGAAATTTAGATGTTTAATAAAAAGAAATTAAAGTTGAGTAAAAAGTAGTTTAAAAATTAAGAGAGGCAATGAAAATTAATCCATTGCACTAGCAAATATGGACAAGAACACTATTCTTACCTGCACGACTTGCATCTTTCTCCTTCCACCTTGCAGAAAGCTTGTCAGGGAAGTTCTTTGTGATATAAAATTAACAAATATCGAATACATAATATTAGACTTGTCAACCACCGATTCCAGCTGAACATTGCCATCTATATTTTTATTGAATAGTCTAGTGGCACATTACTAAGTCTCTTAACATTTGACTTTTGTATCTTGTAAATAGATTGTGTCTACGCACATGGATAAAAACAACTTAAACTCTTATAAAAATACTGAAATCGCATTTTTAACAAGGTAACAGTGGATAAGAATCATCGAGAAAAAAGAATGGAGAAAAATGACAGTAGATGAATGGAAAAATTGAGAAAAAGGCATGAAAAAGTGATCAATCTTTTAGAATTGTCAACAGGAATGTGACAAACACACTAATACTTTATTCAAACAAAGATTTATTGGTTACAAAAAATAAAACTATAGAAAATCAAATAACTTACAAAAAAGTTGTGGATGCAACTCAAATTTTCAAATAAAGTTTCTGCTAGTTTATATATTCTGCACCCCAGTTCCAATGCATGTCGTGCCTATATTAGACATCTAAGCATGCTAAACTTTAACACCTATGTGCAATGTCTCCCTTCAACAATTGCTAGGACTTGCGCCCATTTTTGTTGTAACAAATAGATAAGACTCATATAAAGCATTCATCTAATCTGTTTTTGTGTAGTTGGAATGCAGGATTAACCCATGTACCACAATTGCACTGCATTCCTGCCCAGTTGAAAGAACCCAAGCGTGCTTTGCATCCCATGCACTGAAGTTTCTCTCCCACAAAACCTTCTTGTACTGTCCATTCAAAACCCAATTCAGTTAGCATTTTATAGATAACAAATACAGTCAGCAAGATATAGTATCATAATTACAGTTCAAATTCACCTGTTTGCATCCATTTCATGGGCTCTACAAATATGGAAGAGCATTCAGCTGATTCCTTTTCAAAGGGGTCACCACTTCTCTTTTTCCATTTAAAGCATTGTTCTCCTTTTCCACGTTCATGGGAAACTATGTTCTCTGCTGACGCAACAATCCTCCGACATTTTTTACAACGATAAATAACTTGAGGCCTTTGGCAATATTCCAAATTAGAGTCATTGGTTGCTGTCTCAGGTTCTGAGGCAGGCTCCAAAACTGAGTTATTCATTGTTGCCATTACTGATAGCTATTACCCAGATGTACTGCTAATAAAGAACAAGGAGGAAGATAAATAAAACTAATTATGAGTATTTGTCAGTTACCACGAACAGAACTATTTATTAAGGTACCAAGTGGACAATTGGAAACTCAAAACAGCATATGAAACAAAATCCATTATTCCAATCTCTAAACTTGGTGCTAATCCATTCAAAAGTCGATAAATTATTAAGAGCTTAACCCCTGCACATGGTTTCGCTGTGCGTGGGCTCTTGTGTGAATGTGCACCCAAATAACGAATAACTTCCGATGGAAATAATTCCAACAAGTAAGAGTCAAACTACTTTCTGCAATGCTTCAGGAAGCATAAAAATACACGACTATGGATCCAAGACACATTATTGAATATATACAAAATTCTTCAAGGAATTTGAAGTTACAAGGTGGAGTTCTTCCAGAAATTCTGTCCACGATTTGATAACAATTTCTACAACTTCGTGTATAAAGACAAGAAAAAAAAACAGAGACGAAAAGGAAAGGGGCAAAACAACACAACATCAAAAAGATGAGAGTGAGAGAAGCTATCATATCAATATGGTTTAAAAAAAAAAAAACACACACACACTATGCTATATTTGCATTGTCCATTTATATTGCTAAATATATTGAGAAAAGCTTATTTCTTTCCTGAAATTGTCAAAGAAAAATGCAACTAGAACAAGTTAATGCAATTGATTACTATACTGGAGGGGAATCAAAGCACAAGTCGGCCATGCGGGTACACATATAACGCATCATTAACTCACTACTACCACTGATTGCCTCCCAAGTAATAGGTTTGGAAGATTAAGGCGAACAACA
>CAOGCB010764362.1:0-10892 GCA_948266635.1 Cnidoscolus chayamansa
TTGTGAAATAATTTTATTGTGATATTATCTTTTGTTGCAATGATCACATTCACAAACATATGTATATGGTTGATTAATTTTTTTTACTATTATAAATAATATTTCATATAGGAAATTTTATTAAATAACAAATCAATCTAAACTTAAATAACTTGAGAGAATTGATATATGCTTGCAAACTCTATTTATTACTGATGATGTTTTAGAAAAAATACAAACATGTAGAATCAAGTTTGAAAAGTTAAAAATGTGATCCTTCTACTAAATTCCAAAGGTTCTTTATAGTGGAGCTGTTCAGCCATTGCTAGTTAAGTAAGTAACGATTGCTCATCGTTATCAGTTGAGCATATAACAATTGCTCAGGCATTATTGGTTGAATGGATACTGTTGCTTAGGCATTACTGACTGGCTAGCTAACGATTGCTCATGTGTTACCAATTGATTAGGTAACGTTTGCTTAGGCATTACAAGCCTAGTCTAAGACTTGGTCCAAAGTTCAACTAGCTAACATGTCACAAGCCACATGGACATCTAATTTATGGTAATATCAATGGTCCCTCAAAATGGTTCAGGAATCTATTTTTGAATTGACACTCGATTTTAAAATATTCAAACTGACATTTGATTTTATGTGCACTGAAAAATTATAGGTATTACCATGGATACTGCAATGCAATCGACATGAGACTTCAATAGGGGGTCTTGCTTCAGGCTCTAACTCAATGTGATGATCGACCTCCCTTATAGGTGCAAGCCTCTTTGGCAATTTATGAGATAACATACTTTATTAGCACGCCTTCGACGACTACGAGTAATCAACTATCTCTTTTTCAAATAACCACTTTAGTCAGCTCTCCATCATTCGATCAAAATTGGTCAGCTCTTGATCATTATTCAGGGTAAACAAGTAGGTCGTAGGATGGCTCCTGGTCATACTTTAGGGTAACCAATCAAGTTGACTCCTTAATTTGAAACACTGACTAAACTGAAATATCAACAAAGTATTAGTCTCGATAAGTCTTTTTTAAGCAAAGATATGCTTACAGAGACTATTGAAATCGCCCATCACACATTGATCCAATGCCTCTCAAGTGTCTCCTCCAATTGGATGGACGTCGCTTTCTTTAGAATAATTTTCTTTTGATTTCCTTAATTTGTGGGTGAAGTCTGACTTGCTTAATCTATTAATTGACTTACTTTAACTCTCTCTCTCTCTCACACACACACACATATATGATTAGGGGTGTACATTCAGTCAATTTGGTTCCAAACTCGATTGAACTTAACTAATCGAAGAAATGAATCACATTTTTTCTCAACTGAATCAAACTTTTTCAATTCGGTTCAATTTCTATAAAATTGAAATTTTAGTATTTAAGGGTGAGGGACCTCTTGCGTCCCATGTCGATTGTCAGGGTCTCAGGTTTGTCGATTGTCGTCAAGCAACAACCTATGAGAACGACTGATGAGGACCAGGAGCATTGACAAACGAGAGCATGGATTGAGTTAAGTGACAAGCATGAGTAGAAGTAGCGAGTGGAGCAACGAGCACGAGCGAAAGTGACAAGTAGAGCATGAGTAGCAAGCGGCGCACAAGAGAGAGAGAGAAGAGGAAGATGCTTGATTTTAGGTCTAATTTAGGTTTAGGGTTTAAATTTGAATTTAATTTAGATATAGATTGGACATGGTGATTTAGATGGGTGAATATATAATTCGATTAGTTCAGTTATTCAATTAAATAACATAAATAAATCGAATTAAATTGAAAATTAAAATTATTTAAAAAATATAATCAAACCAAACCAATTTAACTGTAAAATCGAATTGATTGAACCAAATTAGTTCGATTCAATTTGATTCATTAATTATAATCGATGAGTGCACACCCCTACACATGATTATCTTGAAAATATGACTTTTCATATTATAACCTAAGGACAAATTCCTTAATAAATATATATATATATTTTTTCATGATATGAAATTAAATTAACGTGATCCATTTAAATTTTAAGACTATTTAAAGAATTATGAAGTATTAACTAAGAAAATAATATTTTCCTTTTAACTTGATTTAGAGCTAAAAGATCAAAACTCAAGTGTGTTAGTGCTGTTAGGGGTCATGGTAGTGGGAACTTTGCTCATTGATAAAAGCGAGCGTTACAGAGGGCCTAATCTGAGAGAAGAAGAATAAAACAATGTGAAAGGAAAGGAGTAGGTAGAGAAAAAGAAGTGTAAGGAAAGATAAGCATGGAAGAACAGTAAAGCTGAAATATTCATAAAAGATTTTCAACGGCTGAGATCATTTGAAAATGAATGGTTGATATTTGATGAAGACTTAAAAATTACATGAAAATACCAAGTAAACATTAGATACTGTCAACTGCTAAACTACAAACAGAAACCAACGTATAAATTTCCTCATTATATTTAAGCTAATTGGATAACAAACCACTTGACATTTTTTTTATTATATATTTTTTAATTTAAATTTATTTTCTGAATATTTGATAAATAATTAATTTTAGATAACAAATAAAATAAACTAAAAACAAAATAATATGCAATATATTTTTATGTAATGAAAGTGTTTTTATTAATTTTTAAAAACTAAAGAAAATGCTGAATATCAAATAATTCATAATAAAAATAAATATGTATGATCAATAGGTAACTTTATTTTTTTTATATAATCATTTATAAACAAATTAATTTGAAAAATAAAGTGAAATAATATTTATAAAAGAATTAAAAGAAATTAATTAATTTATTATAAATTAATTCACATCTTATCATAATTAGGTTATATTTTATATTATTACTTTTTATTAAATAAAATTATAAAATATTTGTAAAAAAAAATTAAAGAGCTGTGCTTGAATAAATTTGCGGAAAAGCCAAGGAGGAGTGGAGGGAGGCTCCGATCAACCTAATCCAATAATAATTATTATTTTTTTTAATGGATAATCCATAGATTTAGACATTAATTAATTAATAAAAAAAAAAGAAAAAAGAAATGCCAAGTGGATGCACACGCCAGATCAGACTAATAATTGTTAAATCAGAAAAGGGGAATCCAGGAGGGTCTCACAAACGAGCGCTTTTCTGCCCTTGCACTTTTTGATTGACGATCTTCTTCTTCTTCCTTCCAATCCCTAATGCACCATTTATCATTTTCACCAATCCCCTTATTCTTCTCGAATCTTTCTGTCTTCTCTCTCATTTTATCTTAATTCAAGCTCACCTTTTCTTTACCTAATCAATTCCAGCCTCAGGCCTCGTTTCTTCTCGCTATTTTGTTCTAAGAGAACCTACCTGCACCATCTGGGTCTTTGTCGTATTCTTCAGGCTTGGTCTTTTGGGTATTTGAGAATTCAGTTACATTGGTATAAGGTAGAGTTTGTTCTGATTTTTGGGGTTTCATAATTTCTGATTTTGTTTACTGGGTTTTGATTAGGGAGTCAAAATTGTTGCGTGTGCTTGAGGAACTCATCCCTTTTATTATGAAGAGTAGCTGATGTAAGTGTTGGAGTTTCAAAACATTCTGTTTCTGCAACTGGGTTTCATTCCTTTTTTTTTTTTTTTTTTTTTTTGGAGGTGGCTTTATCCGTTGAGCTAAATGAGAAATTAAGTATTTTAGTTTTGGGTTTGTCTCGAGTTCGAGAGATAGATAAAAGAAAATGAAGAGGGGGAAAGATGATGAAAAGAAAATGGGGCCTATGTTCCCTAGGCTTCATGTGAATGATACAGATAATAAAGGGCCAAGAGCACCTCCAAGGAACAAGATGGCTCTTTACGAGCAGCTCTGTGTTCCTTCTCAGAGGTTTAACCCTGGTGTTTTGCCTCTCAACCCCAGGAAAGCTAGCAACTTGTTTCCTGCTGGATCTTCAAGTCAGGTATATGTTCTCTGATTATGATCGGAAATACTCTATAGATTCAGCGATTTATTTATTTATTGTTAAGTATAAGATTAGACATGCCAATTCTTGATTTCGGAATTACAGTTAAAAGAATGATTTACAATATTTTGGTTTTAATTTGATGTGTGGTTGGTGATGGTATATATATATTTTTTTATGTTACACTCCTATGAATTATTTGGTGCCGCTATAAGGTTGCAAATCAGGAGTTGTATACCAATGATTCCTGAGAAGTCCTGCTTATGTGCTTGTCTTGACAAGGATAGTGGTTTTGTTATTCTGATCTCTGTTAGCAATTAATATGCAGGGGAGTGGCTTTGAAAGAAATTTGCCCATTCCACTTCATGCTTCTCCTACACCCTCTCATCTGAATGAGAAGCTCCATTCTTGCCAACCTGATGGAGGAAACTCAAATGCTTCATCAACACAACTTGAGCAGAGGAAGGTGGGAGATGAAGATGATTTCACAGTTCCTGTATTTGTTCACTCTGGGATGGACCAATGTCTTCATAATAATCAGAATGGCATTGACAGGG
Organism: Cnidoscolus chayamansa; assembly: GCA_948266635.1. Taxonomy (NCBI): domain Eukaryota; kingdom Viridiplantae; phylum Streptophyta; class Magnoliopsida; order Malpighiales; family Euphorbiaceae; genus Cnidoscolus; species Cnidoscolus chayamansa. The sequence continues at coordinate 4,457 of CAOGCB010764362.1, forward strand.
AAAAGCTCACTCCCTTTAGCCAAAATTACTTGGGTTCAAGAAAAGTACAAAATGCTGGCAATAGTAATAAAAATAAATTAAGCTTCAAAGATCCCAATTTGAGACAGGATGTAAGAAATCATAGTGAGGAGAACCTGGAGGTGTGTGTCTCAAGTAGGGATAATTCAGCAAGATCTTCAATGAATTTACCAACTAGGGAAAAGATAGCTAGGCCTGGGGATGCAACTTTAGATCAACAAAATCAAGGTCAACTTAGAGCTAATTTTAACAATTTGTCTGAAAGTGATGTTTGTTTGCAACAAAATGGCAGCGTACATGGTGAAGATGTTCCTGAGCTAACAACAGAAACAGATAAAGGTAATGTTCACCGGCCTAGTAGCAACTCTCATTCAAAGGAGGATCTAGATAGTGCCTATGAGCCTGAAATTGATAGTGAATCTTGTGGAGGCAAGACATGTAGGTCACTACATCTGGGAAATGAAGAAAAAAGTGATGGTATCTCTGAGGCCTCTATGGTGGATTCTATATCAGCATTGGATATTTCTCCTGATGATATTGTTGAAATAATTGGTCAGAAACGTTTCTGGAAAGCAAGAAGGGCCATTGTCAAGTAAGTCTCCCGTAATTACTGATAGCTACTCTATATAAGTGGATCTTGACAAATTTATGGCTGTTTGATATAATTGTTTTGTTTCAAAGTTGGTTTTATTAACAAGTGAAAACCGTAAAAAGTAGTTTTTTTAAAGCTTTTTCATCGACCTAATTTTCAAAATGCAAATATTTAGTATTTGATAATGACAACCAAAAACAGAAAACAGAAATGATACCAAACAAGCTCTTTGTTTGTACGAAGTTTGACTATTTTGATTGTAGTAACTGCCTAACTGGGTATTTGATTGGATAAATGGAGGACACTATTAGGGTCTTCTTCTTTATAACACTCGTTGTGATGTCTGGTTTGATATCTATATTTGTATGTTTACAAAAGAAAAAGGAAGAGCAATGAGAAATTGAGAACGTGGAAAAACTCACCCTATATGTAACAACATATTGCTTTGGGCCAACATTTATGGTGGGAGGACGTGAAATGAAAAAATTAAAATTGTTAAAAGAAAAGAAGACAATACCCATTTTCTCCCATTTCTTGTCTGTTTCTATTTGCTACAGAATTCTTTTCTATTTCCCTGTCCTAAGAACTAAGATTATGTGCTCCTTTTTGCTGGTGTCTAACACATTGCTTATAGACAATTGCATGACCTTTATGTTAGTTGCTTCCATCTTTTCATATATTTATTTATTTATTTATTGTACCTCAGTTCTGTTCTTGGCTAGTAATTATTGGTGTTGACTAAGGTTCAGTTACAAGAACTTTGGATTTTCCACTATTTTACTTGAAGTGGATTTCTGAAACTAGATTCTTCCAGAAAGGGGAATTGATAAGATATAGGAAGCTTCTGCAATTTTCTGTTATTGGCATTAGTGTTCTTCCAATTCGCAATATGAAGATGAATTAGATTGTTGAAATGTATTGTGGAATACTAACTTTAGAAAGATGGAATGATTGTCTGTTTTCAACTGAAGAGTTGTATTCATGGCTGTGGGCGAGGGAGAATTCAGTAGTGTGGATTCCTGGAATCCATTCCAACTCGCATTTTTGTGTGGTCAAAAGCCATCAATGGCAAATGGTGGATCATCTTACTGCAGGGAGATGCACAGTACTAATTGTGGTACTTTGTTCAAGGTGCCTCCGAGACAGTGGGTCATCTGATAGATCATTGTGCTTTTGAATCTCCTCCTGTCTCGGTTTGATGTTGCTTTCTTTTCCCTGCTATCTTTCAAGGTGTTTCCCATCCATGGCCCTCAAGAGCTCGAAGCAAGGAGGCAACAAGTGGTGGAGGATGGTTCCCTAAACTATAATTGGCCTTATAAGCAATTGGTCTTATTGACAATTGGTGGTGGGCATGGTAGCAAACATAAATTTCTCGTAGTCTCTTGGTTTTTAAGTTGGTTTGGTGGGGCTGGGATCCACATTTTTTGTGCCCACTTCTTATCTTGTGATTTTCTTTGTGTACAGCTTGTGCACGTAAACATTATCATTTTTTTGTTGCTCAAATCAGTAATATGTCTGCAAAATTAGATAGAGAGCTGTATAATATTTACATGATGTAATTGCAGAACCTTATCTTGTATTTAGCTTCGCACCTGATTTTGCTGTACTGAAGATAGTTTTCTGCATATGGGGATTTTCTGTGTACATTTTCACAATCATTAATGACATTTGATGTTTTTGTAACAGAAAAGAACTGCAAACATGTACTTATTTTGAATCCCAACGTGTTTACTTACTGCTACAAGCTTTTACACTCTGTACAGTTAAGTTAACTTGCCTAAGCTTTATAGTACATGGTATTCCTGCAAAATCGTGTGTACAGAATGAACTTGATAATGGATTCCTAGTTGATCTGCCTAAATGGCATTACATATGTATGGAAGCTCTTCCCCATCCTAATTTTGGCCATGGAGGCTTCAAAAGTTACTGTTCTGCCAAATTGTGAATTATTGTTGGGTTGATTCTATAGTTTCATCTCTATGCTTACTATATACCCATTTTTTTGAAACTTGTGGTTTATGTTCTTGATCCAACTCTTGTTACTCTCTACAGTCAACAAAGATTGTTTACGTGGCAAGTGTTTGAGTTACATAGACTGATAAAGGTAAGATTTTCTTGGACCCTATCAAGTAGCTTCTTCACTTCTGGAATTGGATTCAGTGAACATTGTATGGATTATATGCATAATTGATTAGATAGAGAACTCCTAATTATTTATTTGTATGCAGGTTCAACAACTGATTGCTTCGTCCCCAAATCTTTTACTTCAAGACATCACTTACCTGGGGAAACAGTCTACAAAGGTCTCTCCTGCGAAGAAAGTTTCTCCAGATTATATGGTAGCACCTCAAGTGCATGTTGCAAAGCGCAAAGGAGATTCTGAGAAACCAAACCATAAGATGGAATGCACTGCAGAGAATGCGGTTGGGAAGACGTCACTTTCTTCTGGGAGAAGTGGTAGTCAGCCCTCTAATTATGGGTCTTACATTGGGAACCCGCTGCCAGTTCCTCTGTCTACTGATCCCAAAATGGGTCCCTGGTGTTTCCATCATTCACTTGGGCATCAGTGGCTAATTCCAGTGATGTCCCCATCTGAAGGACTTGTATACAAGCCATACACTGCACCAGGATGGATGGGTTCAGCCTGTGGAGGACGTGGACCGTTTGGGCCAACTCCTCTGAATGGTAGCTTTATGAATCCGGCCTATGGGATTCCAGCTTCACATCATCACCAGCAAGGAACTGGGGTCCTGCCATTTGTTCCTCCAGGCGTTCAAGGTTACTTCCCTCCATATGGCATGCCAGTCATGAATCCAGGAATCTCGTGTTCAGCAGCTGAACAAATGAACTGCTTTGCAGGATCTGGTTTTTATGGTCAAACTGCTCATTTATCAGGAGGGGGAGCAAACTTTAATCTGCAACATCAAAGCTCATGTAATGTGCCAACTCAGAAGAGCATTCCACAAGCTACAAAGTTGCAGGCATCTAAAGACACTGAGATGCAGGGAAGTATGGCAAGTAGTGCCAGTGAGAAGACGCAAGGAGTTGGGACTGTTCCAGCTGCTGAAGGAAGAAATGCACTTCCACTGTTCCCAATGGATCCTGCTGGTCTGGAAGGAGCGTCTCTGCCTCAAGAGAGTGACCAGCCAAGAAGGGTGATCAAGGTAGTGCCTCACAACCCTAGATCTGCTACTGAATCAGCAGCTCGAATTTTCCAATCGATACAAGAAGAGAGAAAACAGCACGACTCTGTTTAGTTTATCTTTTGATCAGACATTACTTGGGAACCGATTTCAACATGACTCTTGTAACTTGCATCTGTTGTTATTTCATTTCGTTTTGTACTTTCTTGGGCCATGATAGTTTGCAACGTTCGTTGTCCTCATTTTGATTGACCTTATCATAGGCTATTCATCTGTAGATACCATGGTGGAAAAAGAAAAAAAATACAGGAAGGCTGTGTAACATGAATGTGTTGGCTTTCATCCAATGTGTATAACAGCAGAAATGAATTTTATACTGTTGTCATTATATTTAAATTCTCTTTTAAACAATTAATTTAAATGAAAATTTTATTTAAAATATATTTAAAATAGTATAATTTTAAACTTTATATTTATAAATAAATGCTTTTTTTTTATAAATTAGAACCAAATAATAATGTAATTTTTCACAAAAGAATTGTCTTTTTCAAGTCAATAAATAAACGACAAAACCCATTACATTAAAATGTTTTCTGCAGCAAAATTCAGACATTTTTTGACAAAAAAAAATAAAATTATATCCCTTGAAGAGATTCCATTGTCAACCATTTATGGATAAGCAAGAATCTCTTCAAATAAAATTCTCTATAATATAATTTAATCCTTCTATTTGAAATTAATAATTTCACAAAAAAAATTAATTTAATTAATTTCTTTTTCATTAATTCTCTTTAAAATTTAATTTAATTTTGAAAAAAAAAATAAAATTATACATAAGGATTCATTTTAGAATGAAAATCCTGATTCCTTCCAACAAATCAACACGCAACACACACTTTTTAAAGAAAACTTTCAAAAGAACAAAACAAAAGAGAGAGTTAATTGCTTTAGAACAGGAAATACAAATAATTGCTTTCTTTATTCTTCTTCTTATTGTTTTTTATCTCAATTGTCACATAACAACTCTGCAAAACACACAGCAGCAGTTCCAACATATACTCATGGACAAGAACGGCTTTGGCCAGGCCCTCCAAAGAAAAACACAGGCTCAACTCCGTTTCCTTCTACGTAATTAAAGACACTGTAGCACCCATTCTCATCAGTCAAAACGCTTACAGGATATGGGTACTTTGGAGAACGTGAAAAATCCACAATCCGAACGTTTTTAATGAAACAAGCATAACCATATCTATCCTCTGCAAGATATCCACTTCCCATGGCTGTTTTCGTATGAGGAGGACTATTCTTCACATGCTGACTATAAACGTCGCCGCCCCATTCAACTGCTATAGCACTGTAGCTTAGGTATGAAAAGAGGTGTCCAGGCCAGTATCCCGTCGGTTTGTTGTTAACGCGTAGCCACCAACTGCCTGTGGTTGAATCCTGTAATTAACAAAACCAACAACTTCATATCAACTGCAACATAAATCCTGGAAAAGAAAAGGGCTTGGCTTTAGAGGATGTGTGCTATTACCAAGTACAGCCCAACATTGATGTCGTACTGCTGTGGATATGAAGAGGTAGGTTCAATGGCTGCACCAAGAGCTATCTCTGAGCTAGTATGCACGAATCCAGTGCAGGTGAGGTCAAAGCAACCTGTGCTTCCGTATGCATTAACCTGAAAAAATAGGAAAAAATTTCATTGCTTACACTATATATATGTGTGTGTTTGAGTGTTTAGACTTCTCTTGCCAAGTTAGGTTTTCTTTCTTACAGTCCAGTATGCAAAAAGTCGGGTCTTGTAATCACCGTACAATCCTGGGTTTACCTGGAAATTAAGCAAGTACAATACATTCAGACAAGAGCAAAGCACAATATCCTAGTTAATGCTGTTGGTTAATAAACTAACCACCCATCCTGCTTCTACACTTTCAAAGTTGTCTCCAGGGCCACCTTTAAGCCAGATTTGAGCGGTGGTGTATTCGGTAGGAGATTCTACTCTTGGGTTCCAGACATTTATATCTCCACTGGCACCTATATAATTGTAGGAATAAGTGAAAAGCTTTGCAACCTGGTTCAGGAGACATCATTAAATTGGTTAGACAACCAGATTTTTCATGGGGTTAGCTACTATAGGAATTCGCAAAAAGGGTTACGTACAGAACGATAACGCATAGCAGCAGGTTGGGCTACGTCGTTTGAATTGCAACCTTTGGTGGCTGTTGAATTAGGACTTAGAGGGTTCTTTGTTCCAAACTTATCAAGAGAAGCAGCTCTCAGTAAATCTTTCCTTCGAATTCTGCGAATTGGAACAGTTCCTTTTGGACAGCTACCAGCTTTTCGCCAAGTTTGGAACACCACTTCTACTGATGTCTTGTTTTCTGCACTTGAAGTTTCTGGGAAAATATCATAACTGGGTCTCTTCTGCATATTGGGAAATGAAATAAATTAGAAGTTTCATATTCCTATGGACCAATCATCATTTTGAGATGATAAAACCATCAACTACAAGTTTGAGAGTTTAGATTTTGTGGTTCTTAGCAAACATGTTTGGTGCAAACTCTAAGGCTAATGTGCATATCTATTTATTTTGTTTGGTAGTATAAAAAATAAATACAATAAAATATCAATTTCATAGTATATTTAATGATGCTTTTATATAGTTATTATAAATATGTATTTA
>CAOGCB010764913.1:0-10630 GCA_948266635.1 Cnidoscolus chayamansa
GATTGTTGTTATAGAAATGTGAGTATGAATCTTATGAGATTTATTTGATGAGAGAGATAGTATGAAATACATATGCACTTGATTAATTGTTGTAACATGAGAGATGTTATGCATATGATGACAGGAAAGATATAATGCATATCATACATGACATGGTGTATTGAAGTGGGAAAATTACTCGTGCGATTCGAGTAAAATATTCATGACGTATATATTTCTCATGTGATTCGAGAATTTACACAATATATACGGATCCATGTGAGATGGATAACGTGATAATATATTCTGGGTATATATAATGCACAACACATATATACTCGTGTGATTCGAGTAATGCACATATATGTGGAACCAAGTGAGTTGGCTTGTGTGCTCATATCCATGTGATTCGAATAATCATTTTAATCTAAAACCCAGAGGTTGTGCACAATCTAATATAAATTATGGCCATTAGAGAATAAGGTGGATGGTGGGTGTATAGCATGAAATGCATTCACACATTATTTGATACATTACATATTTACATATTTAATCATCATATTTATTATTCAATGAAAATGTTAAAAGAGGTTGGTTATATTAATTATGATGATTTCATATTGGCTTGATGATATGTGTTAGTTTCATATTGGTTATGATGAGATAGGATAATTTCATATTGTTTGTGGTGAAATATAATGATTTCAGTAAAGAAATCAATGGGTGTTGATACCCATGTTTATAATTATGTTTTGTATGCTCAATGTGGGTGAGTGTAACTTACTGAGTTTATACTCAGCGTTTATCCCTGATAAACGCAGGTGACAGCAGTAAGAAAAAGTGAAGAGAGCATTGAACTTGCTTGGAGAAGTTTTTAGAGGTATTAATTGTAATTGAAAGTGTATCCCAAGATGATTGTAATATATACAATTTATATTTTTGTAACTATCACTAGTTGTAGAGGCAATTATGTAATATTATTATTTTGCTAGATGGATTTTTAAACTCTGATGTAATAATTTGTAAAATGTTTTTATTTTGGATTACAATCTTATGGATATTGATTTGAAATGGATGTGGATACTTCAAAAGCTTTTGTTTTAAATGGAATGTGAGAAATGATATTTTATAATATGATTTGATTTTAAATGAAAATGATGATGATGCTGTTTTAAATTTTATTCAAAGAAAAATGTAAAAAATTTGTACTAGATTTTACAAGTCTCTAATATATCTTATCCCTTATAGGATGAGTAATGGTTTCTGTAGAGGAAGGGAGAAATCATTAGTCATTCTGTGGGAGGCATGTCATGGGAAGATGTGAGAGCAAGGACTTCTTGAAGCCGACTTCTTCTAACAATTGTTGTACCACACCACTTCACTCTTTGCATGAGCCATAGCTCAATATTCTAATTCAACACTGGAACATGATACTATATTATGTTTCTTGCTTCTCCATGATACCAATCTACCTGCCACAAAAGCACAGTAACTCATCATTGACCTCCTATCAACTTTTGAACCTGCCTAATCTACATCAGAAAAGCATTCGATGTTCAAATATCCATTATTATCATAGAAAAGACCAAACTCTAAAGCTCCTTTCAAGTGACACAATATTGATCCTAGTGCTTCCCATTAAGTAACAGTGTGTAAGGATATGAACTGACTTGCCACACTTATGGAGCATGTAATATCAAGATGAATCACTATTAAATAATGCAACTTGCCCACTAATCTCCTATACATTTTAGGATCTGCAAATGGTTCACTATCTTTTGGAGTGAGCTAGAGATTTGGTGTCATTGGTCCACTACAAGGCTTAGCCGTAACTTTGTTGTTTCAGACAATAAGTCAAGGACATATTTCCTTTGTGATAAGAAAATACATTTCTTACATCTTGTGACTTCGACACTCAAGAAATATTTTAATGAGCCCAAATCTTTTATGTGAAACTGTAATTGTAGGAATGACTTTAAAGATATAATGTGTGCTCCATCATCTATTATGATAACAATATCATCCACATATACTACTAACAAGAGAAATCCATTATCACAGTTCCTATAGAAGACTGAGTGATCACATTTACTCTTTTGCAATCCAAACTAGTGTACAACCTTACTAAATCTGCCAAACCAAGCTTGAGGACTTTATTTCAAGCCATAAAGAGATTTATGAAGTTTTCAAACCTTACTTGACTTCCCTTGAGCAATAAAACTAGGTGGTTGTTCAATATAAACTTCCTTTAAAAGGTCACGATGAAGGAAGGCATTTTTGATGTCCAGTTGGTGTAATGGCCAAGCATAAGTGGCTGCTAAAGAGATAAATAATCGATTGGAGGCTAACTTGGCAATTGGTGAAAAAGTGCCAAAGTAATCAATTCCATAAGTTTGATCATATCCTTTAGAAAGCAAATAGGCCTTGAGATGAGCAACAAATCCATTAGGATTGACTTTGACTATGAACACCTAGTTACAACCAATGGATCACTTGCTTAGGGGCAATGCTACCAATTCCCAAGTACCATTAGTCTCCAAATTTTGCATTTCCTCCTCCATTGCATTTCGCCAGCCAGCGTGAGATAGTGCCTCAGTCACAATTTTAGGAACTAAAATAGAATCTAAAGTAGTGGTAAAACAATGAGAGGAAAATGATAATTGATCATAAGACACAAATGAGGAGATAAGGTAAATGCAAACATGTTTACCTTTGCGAATAGCAATGGAAAGGTCAAGATCAGATTCTGGAGAAGTGGTGGAACTAGTAGGATCCTCCAACGAAGAAGCTAGTAGACATCCAAAGTTAGGATTCTCTACTCATCTTGAGTAAATGTGAACAATAGGAGGGCGACTTGTTATAGAAACATAAGGAACATGAGGACTTTAGGGACTGGATTGAGAACAAACTGTATAAACCAAAAGATCATCTTCATTTAGGATCATCTTCCTCCTCCTGAATGTTATAAAAAGATGATGGAGGGAAGAAAGGAGTAGACTCAAGAAAGGTAACATTATTGGACAAAAGATAATAGTTAAGTTTAAGAGAAAAGCAACGATACCCTTTCTAATGTCGAGAGTATCCAAGAAAAACACATTTGAGTATTTTAGGATCCAATTTAGTTATATGTGGTCGAACATGACGAATAAAACAAGTGCACCCAAAAACATATGGTTCAATAGGAAATAAAGTCGTCGTTGGAAATAAGACATTGTAAGGAATATTACCATGAATAACTGAAGAAGGCATGTAATTAATAAAAGTAATCTATGGAGACAGTACCAACCCAAAAGCATTTAAGAACCGTCATTTGAAACAAAAGATCTCTAGCTACTTCTAAAAGAAATCCCATTTTGGGATGGAATATCAATACATGAAGTTTGATGAATAATCCCTTTCTATGACAAGTGAGTTTGAAAATCTATAGACAAATATTCTTTAGCATTATCACTGTGCAACATGAATGGATGTGTTAAATTGGTTTGAGATCTCAGCATAAAAAGCAGAGAACAATTCTAAATGATTTTTCATTAAGAATAACCATGTAGTTCGTGAGAAATCATCAATAAAAGTAACAAAATACTTAAAACCAAATTTAGAAACTACCAGACATGGACCCTAAACATCAGAATGTACCAATTCAAAGGGGGATGAAACTTATTTATTGACTCCTAGTACAGTAGATGAACAATGATGTTTGGCAAATTGACATGACTCACAATCTAAAATGGGCAAAGACTAAAATTATGGATATAACTTCTTTAAAGCAGAAAGAGATGGATGCCCCAACTGACATGAAGGACAAAGGGTGTTAAACTATTGGAGCAGACAAGAGATCTTGGTTTTTATTTGTCAAAGATGTAAAGACCTTTTGAATCACATCCTAATAATCTGCTTCATAGAAAGATCCTAGAACAAATAATGTTAAGGGAAAAATGAGATACACTAGTTCAATGAACGTGTTAACTTACTAACAAAAAGTAAATTGAACGAGAATTTGAGCAAATACAAAATAGAAGACACAGAAAGTGAAGGGGTTATGTTGACATGTCTAGAACCCATGACATAAGATTTTGAGCCATCTGCTAAAGTGATATAAGGAGATGATGTGTGGAACTGAAAATTAGACATGAGTTTAGAATTACCTGACATGTGATCAGTAGCACCTGAATCAATAACCCATTTGGAAGATGAGGACACAAGGCATTTAGTTGTAACACCCAACACTTCTTCATTATTAGAATTCATATTTCCAAAATGGAATATTCTCATAATATTTGGAAATCGGATTAGAAAAGTGAATAAGGGAAATATGTCAAAGAAAATGTAATAAGAATTAAAATATAAATGATAAAGATGTACAAAAGATAGAAATGCAAAATGAAATGCCTAAGGGAGCAAAACAGTCAAATGGAGGTACACATATGGTTCGAGCCAAACCAAGGGTTCGGAGACCAACCCTAATGGCAAGCCATGTTCCTATAAAACCGACATGACCATAGCAGGAGATGGATTCTTCATTGAAACCATCTCTAGTAAATTTGACATTTTGATGAAATTCTTCTGAAAATGCTAGATCCATATACTAAGTTCTAGAGAGCGAAAAAGTAAAGATTCACCAAAGGAATAAGGGAAAAACAAGTTTGGAGTTTGAGTAAGCTTCCATCGAATTGAAGCAAAGAACACCATAAAGAGAAACTTGAGGAATCGAGCTCTCCTTCATTAATTATCTTCAAACTAGATTAGTTAGCTTTCTTCCAACATGTTTTGGGGTGATTAAGTGTAAAATATAACATGTATGAAGATTTAAAGCAAATATAGGTGAAATGGGTAAATTCGAGTGAAAACCCTGATTCTTGAAGAGATGAGTTGATACATGTTTCCAATTGATAAAATGAGATAAAATGCATGTGTTTATGTTAGGAGACACCAAAACTAGGATTGCATGTCAATATTCGTAGTAGTTTTGGGCATTGTGGTGGAATGTTAGGAATTTGCAGAAAAAGATGAATGATGAACAGGAAAAGCAAATATTAATGTTTAAATGCAATTTAGGTGTTTAGATGATATTAATAGGGTTTAATGATATTGTTTGAGGTTAGATGATATGTTTCTAAGTGAAAATATGCATGAAAATATATTTGGATGGATTTGAAACACCAAGGAGCATGTTTTGACCTTATTGGAAAACCTAATTTATGGTCACCGATATGATAATCTGGTAACTGTGAAACTAAGCTTTCAGACCGAATCATATATATGACCGAAGGGTAAAAGATATGCATTTTATGACTCAATAAAGAATAAAATGAATAGTATCCAAGGCATTTGGTTGACTTGGTCAATAAAATGATTCGGTAGCTGAGAGATATACTTGAGATATCATTAGGTGAGGTATAGTAGAATGGTACGTCGGATAGTAAAAAAGTATCACTCGGTATAGTGTTATAGTTTGGTATTGAAAGATGCAATTAAGGCATCACTTGGCTAAGTAGGGAAATGGTTCAAAAATATAGGAGAGTGAAAGATATCTCTCAATTTCTAACTGTAGTACCTAAGTTAATTGAACAATAACTCAAAAGTAAAAAAATAATGTATGAGGAAATATGGGAATGAGTCTTAGAGTATAGAAAGGGTGTATATTTATTGTCTCTATTCCAAACTCTATCAATGTAGGATCAGAATTAAGGAACCAGAGGCAGCAGTAGTAGATTATTATGAAGACACAATTTTCCAAGTGAGTAGATGCTAAATGATTTCAAATTGTATGGCACAAAATTGTTTTATGGCATATGCAAGGATTATGATGTTTAGGTTGCTTGCATTAACACCATGAGATATGTTGCATTGTGTATATGATATGTGATATGTATGACACAGTGAATTATGGATGAGCCATAGATTTCGATGAATTGATGAACTAAAAGGAAAGGTATGAGTAACCAAGTTGGTCAAAATAAGCTACTTGGCACTAGTATATGGTAATAACAAAATGGCTAAAAGGAACCTTTTGGCACTATACTTAATGGTACAATAAAGCTTCGAGGGTATGCTTCGGCTGCCCAGATCATGGCCCGAGGGTATTCTTTAGTTGCATGGGTTTAATCAGTTTCTCTCATGTGATGCTTAGGTTTAATACAATTATAATGCATGCATGTATACAATGTTATGTCATGAAATGAATGTGTACAAATGCATGCTTAAGTGAATGAATGAATGCATGTATAGAAATGTGATGAACATAATGAATGATAATATGATGAAATGATAGGAAACATGAAAATTATAATGTAGAAATTACGTAAGAAATTATGTAGGATGACATAAGGCTTGTTAGGGATTCGGTCACCTTCGGGTGGTTGGAATTCTAATGCTAGTAGTAGTTTGGTATGGCCGAGCTATTACAAAGTGGCATAAGAGCTCAAGATTCATATGATCGTACCTAATAGTAGGAAATGTTGAATCAATAGGATGCTAAGGGCAAGTAGCATAGGATGTCCGATAGGGAGTAAGAGTCAAGTATGAAATGTTTATGCCATGTATTATGAATGTTTAAGTACATGATTTGTTATGAAATGTATGTTGCGTGTACTATAACATAGAAGTACATGAAATGTTATGTGATGAATGTATATTCATGTAGAAACACATGAACTTTATGTAATGATAAATTATTTGTCTTCTTAATAGAAGCAAAAATGAGAGGATTAAAAAGATTTGCTCATTTGACAGGAGCTCTTCCCAAGAAAGAGTTGATGGAGAATGCCTTTGTCACCTTTAGAGTGAGGTGAAAGGCGAGTGGCAGCTTAAGGGGCGAGGCATCAAGGGTTCCCTAGAGATCCTTTGATGTACATAGAGAAAGCATCGAGTCTGCAAGGATATATGTAGGGGATCCTTTGACGACTAATGAAGAGGAATAACAGAGGAGAGATTCTAGTTTAGGGATGGGTATGGGAGGTTACAAGGGATTTGGGGATGTAGTCGAGCCACAGTTTACACCACCCCAATCTGAGTACAGTTATGGAATTGGTTACAGGTGCTTAGTAAGTGATAGGTCGGGGCACTCGAGCCTAATACCTTTCCCTCCATTCATGCCTTAACCAACCTACTACCTATAATATCTCACCTACCCATTTTATTCACTGTATTCAGGATACCCAGGGTCTATGCCTATGCCTATGCCTATTCCTATGCCTCAAAACCCAACTCCACCAACTCACCCACCTAATACCAAGCCAACGACCTCATAACTCTAATCATTTGGAGCCATGCCCAGTGGTAGAGGGAAGATGAAGATGACAGGTTACCTTAAATTGGATAAGCCTAAGTACAAGGAAGGGGATGATCCATTTGAATATATGAAGGCAATAAAGGTAAACACTGATGAGCTAGAGGCGATTGATAGCCGAGCCATTCAAATGGCAGGGTTTACACTTAAGTGTAAAAAGGTAAAGGAATGGTTCAAGACCTACATAGAGCTCCGTGTAGGTGAGCTATCCTGGGAACAATTCACCAATGAGTTTACTAAATGGACATTCCCAAATAGTTCAAGGGAATTGATGATGATAGAATTTGAGCATGAGTGTGGACAACTTCACAAATAAGTTCACAAACCTACTACAGTATGTGGGACATGCCTATGATACTGAAAGGAAGATGTCTAAAAGATATGCCATAAGGTTAAACAACATGTACTCCTTACTTATAATGGCAGCCAAAAGGGAAAGCTTTCACTCACTTATAGATGCAGCTCGAAAGATGGAAGCGAGCGCTATCATTAAAGGAGTGATAATTCTTCAGTCAGCCAAGAATGAGCCATCCATAATGCTTCATGCCTTTGATGCTGGGAAGTTTGACTTCACCTTGATTGCCACCCCAACACCGAATGATAAGAAGGATGGTAAGTTGACCCAAAAGTCAAAGAAGAATAACTTGTGGAAGAAGTTGAAGCAAGCGTTAGGCATTGGCAATAGATCTAGTTCAGGTTCAGATGGTTTAGCTTGTGCCAGATTTGGAAAGATGCATTAAGGTCAGTGCATATATGAGACCAATGCCTGTTACAAGTGCGGTCAAGAGGAACATATGGCTCAAGATTGTCCCAACATGGTTGGAGTGGCGCAAAACCAATAGACAAGATCTAACAGTGTTTCCCAACTGAATGTAAAGGGGTCTAGTGCCTACTTTACAATGTAGAGGTAAAGATAGAAGATCCAGATCATCTTTAAGAGTTCAGGCAGGAGGCTCCACACTAGCACATATCTTCACCAAGACCTAGCAGGTGTCCAACACCTCCAACACTGTGATGTTTGGTACCATTTTAATTAGTTGCTCTAGTGTGCATGTATTGATAGACCTAGGAGCATCCCATTATTTATAGCACTAAGGGCAGTTAATAGAATAAGAGTCAAGATAACTCGAATGGAGTGTCCCTTATAGGTTAGTGGATCTAAATTCAGCCCTTCATTGGTAGAGCATGCTTACTAGTATTGTCCAGTATATGTGGAGAATATATGCCTTCCAGTTGACCTAGTAGTTCTGGAGTTGATGAATTTTGATGTTATTCTAGAGATGGATTGGCTTTTCATGCACGACACTATCTTGGACTACAGGAACAAGGTAGTGAGATTCAGAGGATAGGGAAGGTCAAATATGATGTTTTAGGGAGATACGATAGGTATGCCCACATGCTTAATTTCTGCATTGAAATCATATAGGTTGCTTAAGAGGGTATGTCAGAGTTACCTGGAATATGTATAGATAATGAGATCATAGTTAGAGGGCTAGAGTCAGTGCCGGTGGTAAGAGAGTTTTCAAATTTCTTTCATGACGACATTGTAAGGTTGCCACCTAACAGAGATGTTGAGTTCGAGATAGAGTTGATATCGGTTGTGAGACCCATCTCTATCTCGCCTTATCATATTTTATTTTGTAATATTCATATTTATGAGATAGATGTCATTTATATTTTATATTGATAATGACTCTTTAACCAAATTGTCACATCTACCCATGACATGCCTCCCACATAATGACTAATGATTTTCCACTTCTTCTATAAAAAATTATCAATCACCCTGTAAGGGATAGTTATGGATCATCGCCTTGTAAAATTCTGTAGAAATTTTTCGCATTTCTAAATAATTAAAACATCACCATTTCATTATTTCAATAAAAGAATTCTACATAAAACCAAATTAAAACATTTTTTTTTACAAAAACATTGTTTTACAAAATATCTATCAGAGTTTTCATATTAACATTCACGCAATATATTTATATCATTATTACGTTACTGCCTCTTCTTTGTAATGATGGTTACAAAATAAAAAGTATTCAAAATACAATAATCTTGGGATACTTTTAAATACAACTTCACTACCTCTGTATAAACTTTTACAATCAAGTTCATTGTTCGCCTCGCTTTCTCTTGCTGTTTTCACCTGCGTTTATATCAGGGATAAATGCTGAGAATAATTCTCAGTAAGTTATACTCACACACAGATAGCATGCATAACATTAATATAAGCATGCGCATAGACAACCATTGATTCCACATTAAGTGTCATCATGTATCACAATAAAAATCACTTTCATTCAATATCAACAATAACAATATGAATCAATGGAATCTCAATATATGATATCTCAAATATGTTGTGAATGCATTTCATGCTATGCACCCACCATCCACCTTTCCTCCAATGGCCATACCTCATATCTGATTGTGCATAATCTCTGGGTTATCATCAATCAATATCATCCGACTCTTACAAATATCTATTCTGACTCTCACAGAATCAGCACACAAACCGACTCTCATGGTTCCACATATATGTGCAATACTCGACTCTCATGAGTAAATGTGTTGTGCATTACCAATACCCAGACTATATCCACACACAATCCAACTCTCATGGATCTGTATATCTTGTGCAATACTCGACTCTCATGAGAAATATATACATCGTGTCATATCTTACTCGACTCTCACGAGTATTTCCCCACTTCACCACATCCTGTCATGTATGATATGCCATATGTCTTTCATGTCATTATATGCACTATATCCACACGAGTAAATGTGTTGTGCATTACCAATACCCAGACTATAGCCACACGCAATCCAACTCTCATGGATCTGTATATATTGTGCAATACTCGACTCTCACGAGAAATATATACGTCGTGTCATATCTTACTCGACTCTCACTAGTATTTTCCCACTTCAGCACATCATGTCATATATGATATGCCATATGTCTTTCATGTCATTATATGCACTAACATTTCTCATGTTTCAACAATCAACTGCATATATTTTTCTTTACTATCATTTCCATTAAATAAATTTCATATACTCATATCCACATTTCCATAACCACATAACAATCTCATAGAATTCAGCAACCATACATTTCAATTACATATCACAATCACAATCACACAATCATTCCAAAATACACTACTCATTTCTCTGCATAGAAATACACTTCTATATCAAATACCACTGGTGGCTCCCAAACTACATTTCAATTGCTTGCTCACCAGGTTTTCAAACAAGAATAATTTAAGAAATATCAAACATTTCAAACATCAATATTTAACACATTATCATCGTGCACACAGTTGCACGATGATCCCATAACTTACC
>CAOGCB010764980.1:0-10381 GCA_948266635.1 Cnidoscolus chayamansa
TTATATTAATTAATATCTATAATTTTAATTATATGGAATATTTAATCTCTATAATAATAAACATCAAATAAGTTAATTAACAATAATAAAAGAATTGAAGAATTAAATTTTATAAAATATAAATAAATAAATATCAATTAAGTGATTTTTAAAACTATAACAAATTAATGTCAGAATAATTCAAAGAACAAAACATATGTGATACTTTTCCTTGTCTTTCACTTTGTCTGATTCTCTCAACTATTTTAGCAATAAACAAAACTATCAAGGATGATCAAAGTAGACATTTTGATGGGTACAAATCATTCCTTCGGATTGGTTAATCTCTGTTACTGTAACTTCATAATTCATGGAAAATCACTGATCCAGATTTGTGGGCCTGCCAGAGAAAGGTAAAAGATGAATGCTGCAATAATGAACTTGGCCTTTTCCTATGCTAAAACTTCATTGGAAGCAAGGAAGATTCAATAGTTAGCCTACATGTGTACTTTATTCCATTTCTGAGGATTATATAAAGGCCATAGATATAACAAGATGAAACGCATTAAGCCTTCTCTGCTATATTTCCAAAGCCTTCTTCTCTCTGCTTTTCATTCCTGTTTAAGCCTCAGAATGGAAATGACCAAGCATCCTCAAGCTGTTATCCAGAAACTGAGCAAAGGTGACAAGCTCATGTTCTCATCTTCTGATGACAATGCAATGACGAAGCAAATTCAGGCAACTCATTCCCCAGATGGACGTGAGTTTGATGTGAAGCCACTTGTTCGTCTGGTTGAGGATATATTTAGTCGGGCCGCACCAGCTATCGACACCATTGCTGTGCAGGTAAATTTCATGTTATAGGCATCTAAATTCATGACTTGAGTTGAGCATGATTAGGATGCTAATATATAATTCTTTTTTTGATAATCTGCAGGCTGCTCATCAAGCACGTACTGCAGATTCTCTTGATGAGAGAACTTACCAAGGCAGCTTCATGGCTATCCTTGAATCTTTGGCATTTGTCATCGATCGAGTTGCTTGTGAGGTCAGTGGCGGATCTCTAAATAAGATGCATCTCTAAATTTCATGCTTCTCTCATTAACTATCTAGTCTGTATATACAGATGGCATGCAAATGCTCAGGGGGAGCTGATGCACATGCAACGACAATGTCAATATTGAACATGCTATCCAACTACTCGTGGGATGCCAAGTTGGTGATAGCCTTGGCTGCTTTTGCCATGAATTATGGAGAGTTTTGGTTGCTTGCCCAGAACTACACCTCGAACCAGCTTGCCAAATCAGTGGCAATCCTGAAACAATTGCCTGATATCTTTGAGCATTCAAGCATGCTTAAACCTCGTTTCGATGCAGTGAAAAATCTGATCAAAGTCATGCTTGATATCTCCAAGTGCATTGTTGAGTTCAAGGAGCTTCCCTCTCAGCACATTTCACTGGATGTCACCGCAATGTCCACTGCAATGGATCATGTACCAATTACTGTCTATTGGACGATCAGAAGTATCGTGGCCTGTGCATCCCAGATCACTGGCCTTATCGGCATGGGACACGAGTATGTTTTCATTGTCCTTACTGAGATTGTTATTTACGGGCAATTGTAGTGGTTTCTTAACTCGTTGTTTGTTATAGGTATATATCTACTACAGAGGCATGGGAATTATCAAGCTTGGCTCACAAACTGAGTAACATGCATAGCCACCTAGCAACTCAACTGGGGATCTGCTACAAGCACATTGGTGGGTTTTAAGGCTAAACTCTTTGCATATGCAGATGAAGGTTGATAATTATACCCTGACAAAATCATCTTAAACTATATATATCCAGATGAAAAGAGACACCTGGAAAAATACCAGACGCTTCTACGTTTGTTTGAGATGGCTCACATTGACAACATGAAAGTTCTGAAGGCAATGATTTATGCTGAGGATGATCAACTGCCGCTTATTGAAGGAACCACCAAGAGGAGGGTATGCACTTTTCCCCTTTGAATCTTCTAATTATCAGGTTATATATAGTTCTTATTAGCTGTTGGAGTTCTGCTTGATAAAAAACAGGTTAACATTGACGTCCTGAGGAGAAAGAATGTGTTGCTGCTCATATCAGATCTTGACATCTTGCAAGAAGAAATTGACATTCTTGAACAGATTTACAATGAGTCGCGGCTCCAACCCACCAAGCATGAAAGTCAGTATGAGATTGTGTGGCTCCCAATTATTGAACCAACTGTGTGGAATGAGAATATGCAAAAGAAATTCGTCGGTCTGCAGGCTGGTATGACTTGGTACTCAGTGTACCATCCTTCGTTGATCGACAGAGCAGTGATCAAGTTCGTCAAACAAGAGTGGCATTTCGGGAAGAAGCCCATTCTTGTAGTGCTAGATCCACAAGGGCGAGTTGCCTGCCCAAACGCACTCCACATGATGTGGATTTGGGGCAGTCTAGCCTTCCCTTTCACCACTGCAAGGGAGGAAGCTCTCTGGAGGGAAGAAAGTTGGAGACTCGAGCTCTTGGTGAATGGCATTGATCCAGTCGTTCTGAATTGGGTACATAATATATATGCTCTTATAAGTTCATATATGTATACATAACTTGTTGATTAACTTTATTGGATTTGCTTCTCACAGATGTCAGAAGGAAGATACATATGCCTGTATGGAGGGGAGGACATGGACTGGATTCGAAAATTCACCAACACTGCACGGGCAGTGGCACAAGCTGCTGGTATCCCTCTAGGGATGGTTTACGTAGGGAAGAGCAACCCAAAGGAACGAATCAGGAAGAACATTGCAACCATCATAGTTGAGAAACTCAGCCACTACTGGCAAGACCTGACATCAATCTGGTATTTCTGGGTGAGGATAGAGAGCATGTGGCGGTCCAAGAATCAACTAGGAAAGACAGCAGAAAATGATTCCATAATGAAAGAGATCATGACAATGCTCAGCTTCGACAGCAGTCAAGGTGGATGGGCCATATTCACTAGAGGCTCGGAGGAGATGGTGAAAGCTAAGGGGGTACCATTTTTAACCTGCCTGAGCAATTACAGTGAATGGAAAGATCAGATACAGGCGAAGGGTTTCATACCAACACTTAGAGATGAACTTAAAGATCTTCACACTGAACATCACTGCAACAGGCTGGTGCTCCCTGGCGCTGCAGGGTTGATTCCAGAAAAGATAATATGCTCAGAATGTGGCCGCACCATGGAGAGGTTCCTGATGTATCAATGCTGCGATGAATAAACAGCAATGAAGGTCATGAAAGCCTATCCATTATACTATATAAATCGATCCATTGATCAATAAGCAGCCTGCAGATTCATTGACGATTGCCAGGTTTGCTATACACTATGATGAAGGCTGGAATTTTTTACTCGAGAAAAGTTCACTATGTAATGGTTTTTATTACCTTTTTCTTTTTCTTTTCTTCTCATTATGATGCTGTGTGTATGGAATTCATATCAAATAATGTTCTTCTCTTCATTAATTACTGAAATTATTATTATTATTATTATTATTATTATTATTATAAATATCACATCCATATAGAATTGAGAGATGGGATTATTAAAAATTTAAAATAACTATCCATAGAGATACATATTTTATAAGCTTTTAGACCACATACCTTAAAAATACCTAAAAGTTATTTAAAATTATTCAACTATTTTTAAAAAATCATTTAACTTTTATTTTTTTTGCTAAAATCTATCTAAATTTAATTTAAAATTAAAAAAAATCATTATTTTCCGTCCATATCTCTATAAGAACATGAAATGTCATGTTTTTCTAGACATACTATATTATATTTACTACATGAAACATATTGTATGTACACATCACGTCATGTATATTATTTTTAGTATATGGAAATATGATATATGGTAAATCATATTATATTTACTATATATAAACATATTATATCACGACATATTATTTAATATATATAAATATATCATATTATATTTAGTAGACATGAAACGTCACTTTGTCAATAAAGATATTGACGGAAACACGAGAGTGAGATTTTTAATATTTAAATTTAAATTTAATAAGTCTTAATAAAAAAATTGAAAGTGAGTAATTTTTTTAAAAATAATTGATAAATTAAACGATGGTAGTAAAAATTAACTATTATAAAATAATAGTATTTATTTGATAAGTTTTTATTTATATTTATAGTAGATATGTACATTTAATCAAACAATTATTGTGTTTTAGCTAAACTTATAATTTTTTTTGTTACATTTGATTAAATTGATTTTTTTAATTATATATTCAATTAATTTAAAAATATTATTTTAAATTATAATTATAATAAATTTTGACAAGAGTATCTAAACACTAGAACAGATTTTTTTTTTTTTATTAATACAACTAAAGTTGTTGTATATGAGAAGATTATGGTATTCTCCAAGGAAAATTATGATCAACTTTACTCTTTGGTACCAAAAGGTTGATAACCCCCAATCCTAAGGGGCCCTCCTCACCCCAGCTCAACAGTGTAAGAGGGGAAGTAAACCACAGTACACAACAACCTCTTAGATGGGAGGCTCAGGGGCCCGATGCGCACAAGGAGCTCATCCAGAGGATGAAACTCCCACACTGCCGCTGCCGGGACTCGAACCTTGGCTCTTTGGTACCAACTTTATCATTCGAGTACCAACCGTGCTAAGCTCGTGTGGGCAACTTTAGTACAAGACTCTTGTTTTTGCAGTTGGTGTGTGAATAGCTATCACCAACTCCAAAAAATTAATACAGTGAAAAAGTTTATCGATAAAATTATAAGAAATATTATTGATAAGAGATATTATCGATATTTTAACGATCATTTAAATTTTTAATATTTAAATTACCAATGAAACAACGTAATTATATTTTCACTTTTCTTTTAGTATATAAATCAAGAAAACTCTAAGACTCACACTATTTGCTTTTTTTTTTAATCAAATGAATGCCATTTTCTTTTAAAAATTCTAATTAGTTTGAGTGAAAAATCAAATCAGATATATAGTTATTGGCTGAATTAGTATTACTGAATTAAAAGCTTAATGGTTGCTGATGGCATTCGTTTTATGCTACATAGCTTTATTGCCTTTTAGAATAATAAGATAGTCTTGTGCGTGCCTCTCGTTGCTGGCTTACATGCACTTTTGCACTTTGCTCACTGGACCACAATCGGATGGTGTCCACACATATATGCTACATAGCAAAAAGCTTCTTCTTAACACAAAATTACTAGCCAAGTCTTCATTCAGACATTTCAAGACCTTAACCACAGCACAAGCAAGGAAGTTATTCCATGCCTTTCACAGAAGAAACACTGTATCTATAGATATATATATGTCCCAACTAGACAACGTTTAAGGATAACATAGGCTGGCAAATTACAGTGAAGAGACAAGATGAGTAGCCAAACTGCGCCATCTGCTTCTGTGCTGGAACTGAAGAAGCGTGCCTCGGTATCGGTAACGCTCAACGAAAACTCGATTGTAGAGGAAATCAAGCAAAAACATATTCCTGATGAGAAAGACAAATTTGATGTTAAACCTCTTTTTCATCTGGTGGAAGACATTGTCAATCGTGCAATCCAGAATGTTAATAGCAGTGTCATGGTATGTTGTATTAAATTTTCAAGAGTTTTCACAGTCCTGGATGATCTTACTTAGTCCTGTTTTGCAGGATACAAGAGCATACATGGAAGACATTTCTCACCAAGAAGAAGTCATCCGACTGCGTGAGAAATTCTCTTTTAAAATGGATCAAATCTCCTACAAGGTTGTAAATTCTTAACATCCCAAGTTAATTTTTCTTAATTTAAAATGTTTGCTAATACATGGATTCAATTTTCAGATTGCATACAACACTTCAAGTGGAGTAGATCCGCACGCAACAATACTCTCAATATTCAGCATCCTGACAAGCCACTCGTGGGATGCTAAGTTGATACTTACTCTAGCAGCTTTTGCTTTGAACTATGGGGAATGCTGGCATCTTGCTCTTATCTATTCATCCAACCAACTTGCCAAATCCATGTTAATCCTGAAACAAGTAGCTGACATTCATAAGCAATCTGGCCTCTCTGCTCCTCCACTGGAAGCTGTTAATGATCTTGTCAGGACAATGATGGATGTGACTAGATGCCTCATTGAGTTCCAGGACCTGGCAACCCAGATTGAGAAACCACTAGAACTTGAACCTTATTCTACTGGCTTAGGCCAGATCCCACTTGCTATCTATTGGACCATCAGGAGTGTCTTGGCTTCTGCATCTCAGATTACTAGCCTCACCAGCATGGGCTTCAAGTATGTCTTGACATTACAGTTAATGCTTAATTATATTCTGCAGAATGTGTAATTATTGAGTCTTCTACGTTGATTCAGCTATGTATTGTCAAGCACAGAGAAGGAGGAATTAATTACCTTGACAAATAAACTCAAGAAGAAGAAGGAGGACATTCAAAAACAACAAAGGTTGTGCCAGCCACATATAGGCAAGTAACTAAACCTACAATACCATGTCAGTGTTTATGATTTTATAATGAAATCCTTGCTTTTTTTCCAATCCCAATCTAAAAGATGAAGTGCAGAGTTGTTTGATGATTGTGTATATACTGCAGAGGAGGCAAGGATGATTAAACGTTTACACATAATCAAAAGCTTGCTTGAAGCTCCCCAAGTTGACAACATGAATATTCTCAGAGCACTTATTTATTACAAGGATGATCAACAGCCACTTCTTGATGGTTCTAATAAAAAGGTTTTCTCTTTTAGTCACTTACTAGTTTCTTTGTTTTGTAAATGTAATGCAGTTTTCATTTGCGAAATAAAACAGGCTGACCTTGATGTTTTGAGGAAAAAACTGGTTCTGCTGCTAATATCAGACTTAGACATCAGCAAAGAAGAGATTGATGTTGTCTGTGAGACATACAAGACGTCCAGGGACCGTCAAACTCAATTTGAGATTGTGTGGATCCCAATAATTGAACCACCCTACACATGGGAGCTGATTAAGGACAAGTTTGAGCAGAAGCGGACTTCTATGCCATGGTACGCAGTGCACCATCCCTCATTGATTGCTCAAGAAGTGATCAAATTAACCAAAGAGGAGTGGCATTTCAAGAAGCAGCCTGTTATTGTAGTTATAGATGCACAAGGACAGGTTGCCTGCCCAAATGCACTTCCCATGATGTGGATTTGGAGGAACCAGGCGTACCCTTTCACCACAGATGTCGAGGAAGCTCTATGGAAGGAAGAAAGTTGGAATCTTGAATTTCTAATGGATGACATTCACCCACCGATTGTCCAATGGGTAAGCCAAGCACTCAAATCCAACCAGATTCTTATGTCATTACTATAAGTACTGATCTATATATTATGTCATTCCCTAGATTACCACGGGAGAGTGCATATGCCTGTATGGAGGAGAAGACATGGAATGGATCAAGATGTTGACAACCAGAGCACCATCTGCTGCAAAAGCAGCAGGTATTTCCTTGCAGATGATCTATGTGGGGAGAAGCGAACCAAGTGAGCAAGTCAAGAGAAACATCGGAACCATAAGTAAACAAGGCCTTAGCCACACCTTGACAAAGGAAAAACAACGGTTGTTGTGGTCAAGAATAGTAAACATGTGTCGTTCCAGGATGCAGTTAGACAGAACTATTTATGAGGATTCAACAATGCAAGAAATCTTTGCATTGCTTAACTTGGATGCTAGTGGAGGTGCCTGGGCTCTTTTCAGTCATGGATCAGATTTGATGATCAATGCAAAGGGGAAGGCACTCTTGCATAGCTTAAACAAGTTTGTTGAACCTGAGTGGAAGACAAGTGTAAGACAAAAAGGTTTCTTCGCAACACTCGTTGATTCCCTGAAAATGCTTCAAGGGCACATCGGTAAGTCTCACAGAATGATCTCTTCCACATCATGTACAATGGAAGTTACAGAATCTATTAATTGAAGTAACAGAACTGCCATTTATTGCAGATGTAAGAAAACAGATTGAATCATACCAGAACCTTTTACGTCGTTTCCAAACGACTCAGATAGATTGCATGAGAGTTCTCAAAGCGTTAATTTCAGCCAAAGATTATTGGCAACCACTTGTTCATGGAGCCACCAAGACAAGGGTTTGATTTCTTTCCATTATAAAAATTTATTACCAAAGCACAGGCTCGTCGACTTTTGAGTTTATTTGGAAAGGGAAAATCTATGGTTTCTTACCAGCTGGTTACCTTCTTGTCGGAAAAAAAAAACAGGTCAATATTGATATTCTGAGACGGAAGAAAATGCTGCTGCTCATATCAGACCTTAATGTCATGCCAGAAGATTTAATCATTCTTGAGAATATTTACGAGGACATACATGAAAATACAAATCAGGAAAGCAGTCAATATGAGGTTATTTGGCTCCCAATTGTAGAGGCAGCTATCATGCGGACAGAAAGTGCACGGAAACAATTTGAGAATCTACAGGCTAATATGCCATGGTACACAGTGCACCATCCCTCGTTGATTGATTATGCAGCGATCAAGTTCATTAAAGAAGTGTGGCATTTCGACAAGAATATGATTATTGTAGTTCTTGATCAACAAGGACAAGTTGCATCACCAAATGCACTTCATATGCTTTCAATATGGGGCAGTGTTGCCTTCCCTTTCACAATTGAAAGGGAGGAAGAACTCTGGAAAGAAGTGACTTGGAACTTTGAGTTCTTGGTGGATGGCACTGATATAAAGATTCCGAAATGGGTTTGTCTGCTTAGTACTTTTAATGCACTTCTAGCTCTTCTTTTGCGGTTGATATATTGGATTTTGAGTTTATATTCAAACCTATACGACTCAAATTAAAAGCTCATCGTATATATTTTCTTTTTATTAGATCGATGATAGAGGATACATATGCCTGTATGGAGGAGCAGATATGGAGTGGATTCGAAAATTTACAAAAGCAGCATGCTCAGTTGCAAAATCTGCAGGTATCACCCTGGAGATGTTTTACGTTGGAAAAAGCAACCCACATGAGAGAATAAGAAGAAACATTGCAGCCATCAATGCAGAGAAGCTCAGCCACTGCTTTCAAGACACGTATTCCATGTGGTTTTTCTGGTTTAAGATAAAAAGCATGTGGCAGTCCAGGAATCAAATAGGGAGTACTCCTGAGAATGATCCCATAATGCAGGAGATAATGACAATACTTAGCTTTGATGGTGGTGAGGATGGTGGATGGGCCATGTTACGTGTGGAAACGAAGGAATCAACTCAGGAAATAGCTAAAGCAAAAGGGAGTAAATTCTTGGATTGCTTATCAGAATATGATGAGTGGAAAATGGAAGCAACCCAGAAGGGTTTTGTGCCGACACTGAAAAAAAAGCTTCGAGAGCCTGAGGATCCAGAGAGCTGCACCCATGTCATGCTTGATATCTCGGTTGGGACGATCCTGGAAAGAGTGGCGTGCCCACAATGTCACCGCACAATGCACAAGTTCATTACCTTTAAGTGTTGTGGCATGGACTCTTAAGTTCATTACCTTTAAGTGTTGTGGCATGGACTCGTATAAATGTTAGAAATGATATGGTATGGCTCGAAATGGTTGGGCCGACCCAAGATAAGGAACATTGTCACTTCTATTACTGTGAACTTCGTTACATACACATATACTAAATTTCCATAATAAATTGATGATATTACTGATTGAGAATTTCCAAATTATACTTTAATATATAAAACAAGATATAAAGCTGACGGCTGATGCTCAAATTAGCATATGTAGTAAGATAAAATCCATTTTAATTAATTTTTTAGAGGGATGTGGTGGATGAGATATCATCATATCTCCAATTTCTACCGTTTATTTTGTTTTTAAAAATTTTTTATAACATAAGTTGAGCATCAATAGAGATGGAGCTCAACCGGCTATAAAGACTCTTATAGTTATTAGAGATTTATAGGTGTTTTTTTCTAGTACAAGCAATCGAAGAAATATCTCACCAATCTTAATATTTTTATTTAATAGAATAAAATAAGTAGATTTATTTTTTTGAAAAATATTGTGCCAATTATGTATTAAATCTCCTTATTTGAGATCATCGATATTGATTGTCTTCGTATGATAATATGAAATAAGCATATGGTCGACTCAGTAAAAAATAAAAGTAGCGAAGATTTATTTCATATATAAGATTCAAACATTCAAACTTACTTAAAAAAATAAAAGTGTCATAAAAAATTATGTCAAATTACATTGAACACAATAAAAATAGTTATAGTTAATTAATATGTGCATATTAATGCTAATCAAAGCAAGTCACACCTTTATGGAACTTTGCTACATATAAAACTAAACAAGATTATTTAGCCTTTTTGAGCACATCACAATATC
>CAOGCB010765436.1:0-24275 GCA_948266635.1 Cnidoscolus chayamansa
TTTGGATCATAAGGAATCCCTGCATTGTGTTGGATACATGAGTAGTAGCACCAGAATCAAACCACCAAGTATTATTAGGAACTTCAGTTAAATTTGATTCGAAACAAACAGAAACATAGTGTTTACCTTTCTTTTCGAACCAAGCTTTACGCTTATGGCAATCTTTCTAATAGTGTCTTACTTTCTTACAGAAGTGACACTTATCTGTCGTACGTTCCCTTTTCTTGTCCTGATCAACATTAACAGGCGCTTCTTTCTTCTTTTTAAACTTGTTGGTTTTCACTTTCGACCTTTTCTAGCTCCACGACCCACAAGGTTGATGGAATGACTTCCTTGACTCTTTAATCTTGCTTCCTCCTGAACAAGCTTACTAGCCAATTCATTAACATCCCACTTATCTTTAATAGTGTTATAGTTAATTTGAAATGGCCCATAATTAAGAGGTGGTGAGTTCAAAATGAACTGAACCAAAAAAGAGTCATCCACAGTCATCCTAAAGGTCTCTAACCTTGCTGTAATATTAGTCATCTCTATGATATGCTCTTGCATTCCTCTCAACCCATCAAACTTCATGGTTGTGAGTTGTGCCATTAGGGTACCAACGAGTGACTTATCTGCAGAACGAAAACATTCTTTCACAAACTTGAGATATTCTCTTCCACTTTCTGTTTGTGGAATAGTGGTTTTAATGTTGTTGGCAATTGTCATTCAAAAAATATAAGGCTTAATCTGTTTGACCGTTCCCATTGCTTGTGGTATAACTTCTCTTCCTCACTACTTAAATCAGTAATAGCAGTGGGTTTCTCTACCAATAGTGCCAAGTCAAGATCCCAAATACCCAAATGGAATTTAACTTGTTCACACCATTCAAAGAAGTTTACACCATTAAATATGGCAACAGATGAAGCATGAGAATAAAGTGAAATAGCTGCAAAGTAATATGTAAAAACTCATACATTAATTTAGTTTATGGATTCAGATAAATAAACAATTAAGTATATATAGTTCTCCTTTGGGCATATACTATAATATACTATCATAAATTAAATGCTATAGAACTTAATAGACAAAATGATTTTTATCAAAATATACGTTATCTTTGGACATCCATATATAACACATAATAAAATATCAATATGCCTCAATAATTCACACTATTCATAGAGATAATTTACCTTTAGGCAAACTCTAAAATTCTAATGAGTAGTGAGAGTCAATATATCTATTTACTTTCATTATAAGCATTCCATTAACAACATGGATATTTGACAATATTATAGCTTAATTTGATATCCACAAAGACATTCTAATTTGATCACTTTGGTGACTAACAACTTATACATACTTTTATATTGATATCAAATTAATCAATTCATATATACATGATGATATAACTTTTATTTAATTCAATGCCAAGAATAACTTAAAATTTGATCACTTTGGTGATTAGCAAATTATTCATAATAGACATTGAATTAATATCACGTTAGCATAATACATAAATAAAATATGACAACATACAACTTATTAATTTTATGTGGTGCTTAAAATTTTCAACTTCATGATGCAAAGAATAGGAACAAAAAAAAATGTAATTAATTACATTTAGGGTTTTGAGGATAGAAATTCCAATAACTTAAAATTAAGTAGCCATATATTAATAAAACAACATAAAATAGCTACTAATACAACAAATTAACAATAATTTAATTTCTTGCAGCATCAAATATTAATCAAATAAAGCAATAAAACCTTACACATCCGTGTCCCATCAAATATTTTTCTGTTTTGGGATTGTTTTCTCATTTAAACCATTAATGATAAGCCAACAAGAATGAATTCATAAATTGTTCATCAATTTATCATCAAAAGAACAACATATTCAAAATAAACATTATAAGGAAAATCATATATTCTTCAACTAGGCTCTGATACCACATGTAAATTATAATGCAATCTATGATGCTTTAGATAATGTAAATTTTAGATACAAAAATTGCATATAAATCTTTAGATCTTTAGAATTATATGATTTTCACAATAATAAAATTACCTGATACGGAGTTAGGATTGGCCATTAGAATTGTTGTAGAAGATCTCTTAGATGATAAATTGATTTCTCCCTCTTAACCCTTCCTTATGCTAACAGAATTTAGTGATGGTTGTTTGTAACCCTAATGGGTAGAAGGATGACCAATTTATAGAGATTAAATTTAGATTTGGTACGTCCATCAAGTAATCGAATCAATGGTAAGGATTTAATACATTTAATAGCAATTAAATATATAACATAATCGTCAGTATTTAATAGCAGTTAAATACATAACATAATCGTCAGCATTTAATAGCAATTAAATACATAATATAATCATTAGCATTTAAAAATAATTAAATACATAATTATTATATATTAATCAGGCCACTTAATTTTAGCCTTATATTTAGCACATAATTTTAGGCTAAAATCTTACAAAGCCTCCCTCCCTCGCAAATATGAATATTGTAACATAAAAGTCATTTTCACTTACTATAGCCGATTAACAGGTCACTTGCTTACGTCGCATTTTGCCACATCAGCAAAAAGTATACGTCAGTAAAAAAATTACCAAATAAGTCATTTTCTCTCTCTCCCTCTTCCCTAGTAAAAAAATTTGAAGGAAAATTTTGTTACAATAATTAAAGTTGAATGACAACATTGTTATATAGCTGAAAATTGAAGGACAATATTCTTATAAATAAACACAATATTTATCAAGTGATTTTAATTAATTTAAATAGCGAATAAAACTTGAACTCTTTGAAACTCAACTAGGTTCGATTCGTTTACACCCCTACTCCTCCCAATGTTCCATTGCCGGCGAGAGGATCTATTACGTTATATTTAGTTGCTGTATATTGTATTACTCAAATATTTGCATATTTCAACTCTCTTAATGTTTTCTTGTCTCAAATTAAATGGAGAGTAATTTGCATCAAATCTAGAGGTCGTCAAGGCGTAAATGCAAACTTTCTAGACAACTAGAATGAATATATAAATAGATCGCTTTGGATTTCTAGGGGCAACTAAGGGCTTCTCTTTGTTTAAATAGATAAATGTGAGAAGTGGCAACGCACACATATTGCCACGGTTTTTCCTTTTTTGTATTTTTTTTATTATTATTATTTTTTAACCAATACAGCCATAAAAAAAAAATATTAATATTGATAAAATATGCCAGGGTATGAAGTTAGAGGGTATATTTAGATATTTTTGGAAGGTTCCTAGCTGTAAATATAGGGATGGACTGAAATTGATAGGAAATGACAATGATGTTAAAATTATGTGTGAACATGTTGTATAAGCAGGGAATGTAGATACTTATGTTGAACACCTGACTGTTGAAGACATGAGAAAAGAATTTAATAGTCAAGCACAAGAATCTATCACAAAAGGTTGTGTTTTAGAAGAGATTATAGAGGAAAACCTTGAGGAGGAGGTAGTAGCAAAGACGAACAATCAAAGCAAATTGGACCTTTATTGTTGTGTGGGCTAGAACATGTAAATATAAGCAATGTGATTGAGGAAGTTAGAGTAATAAGTGAACATGAGAATATGCATTTAAATTCAAATGAAGTAGAAAGTAATCATGAGATGGTTGCTACTGAATTTATTGGGGAAGAGGATCAAGTTAATGAAATTAATCCAATGGGAAATTATACAAATGAAAATATGAGTCATGTAGGATATGATTCAATCTCTGCCAATGATACTGCATACCTTGAATTTATGGATTTTGATTATTTTTTTAACAACATGATGAATGAGGGGAATGTGAGGAATGAGGGGAATTTGGGGGATGAGGGGAATTTGAAGAATGAGGGAAATTTGGGGGATGAGGGAGATGTGGGAAATGTGGGGGATTGGGGGAATGTGAGGAATGAAGGGAATTTAGGAGATGAGGGAGATGTGGGGAATAAGGAGAGTGAACATATACATGAGTGTCCTAGTAATGACCCTGATTTAGGTGATGAAAATGAGCAGGGTGATTTAATGGACAATGATTACAACATGGAAGATGGCGATAGTGTCACGCTCTCACGGGACATGTCTTTCACAGACTGACTAATGACTTCTCACTACGACTTCAGAAATCACTAATAAACCTATAAGGGATTATATCGGATCGTTGCTCTATAAATTTTTTTGTCACTACACATAAATCAATCCTGTCATTTTTAACATTACTTCATTATGTTATGAATCATCAGAAAAATCAATCCCTAAAAAGTCATATGGAGGTTTCATAAAATATTTACACAAATTTTACATACTTATTAGAGTTGTCATTTTCAATTCACACAACCTGTACATATAATTTATACATTTATTGTCATTTACCCTACTGTGATAGTTACAATATACAAAGTACACAAAATACGATAGCTTCGGGAAATATATCACAAGCATAGCTTAGCTACCTATGGAACCTCGACGTTAACCACGTCTACTGATTGCTCTAATTATGCTTGCTACTTTCACCTGAATTCATCAAAGATAAACGCTGAGTACAATTACCTAGTAAGTTATGCACAAAATACAAATAGCATGCATAACAATAATTTAAACCATATGCATCGATAAACAAATGTCTTATATCAAATATCATCATATATCATATCATAATCACATTATTTCCACATTCTCATTCTCAATGTGTAACATAAATCAATAGTGAATATGATGTTTCAATGTATGATATGGGTGAATATGATGTTTCATGATATGCACCCACCGTCCTTATGTCATCCCATGGCCATATCTCATAATCTGATTATGCACAATCTTTGGGTTATAATCAATAAGGAGTAGTCGAGTCTCACGAATATCTGTTCCGAGTCTCATGGAACTAGCACACAAATCGAGTCTCATAGATCCACATATATATGCAATACTCGAGTCTCACAAGAATACATGCATTGTGCTGTACCCAGAATATACCAACACGCAAATCAAGTCTCATGGATCTGTATATACTGTGCAATTCCCAAGTCTCATGAGAAATATATACGTCGTGTGGTATTTTACTCGAGCCTCATGAGTTATCTCCATTTCCAGCACACCACGTCATGTATGATATGTTGTATGTATCTCACATCATCATATGCACTGTCATATATGATGTCTCAATAATTCATGTGCATATGCCTTATATTACTGTCATGTTCATCATAATCAATGAATGTCCACAATATATATATGATCCACATTTCTATAGAAACACTTCAATCACATTTAATTCACCAATCAATGTCTCAATCACATTCCACAAATCTCAAAAAGACACATAAAGGTTCAACATCAATTTCTCACATGTTCCTGCATGAAAATACACACTTCTATGGAAGGTATATCCGGTGGCCCCCAAACTATGAATCATTTACTCACCAGATCTCAAACAATAGTATTTTAAAGAATCATGTAGTCACACACTTCATACACCATCATTGTGCACACGGTCACACAATGATCCGTAACTTACCTATTTTCGCCTTTCCCCTTTCGACCCTACCTTTTCCTGCGGGAATGCTTTCACCCTAAGTACCTATATCACATTATAATTTCTCACATCAAAGATCCATAGGCATTTTTCATTCAAAAGTACTAATAAGTATGGTGAACAAATTATATGACATAAAATTCATTAACCTTACATTTTAACTTGTTTTCTATGCTTTTCTCATATAGATTCTTATGGACTGCCTATGATTCTTATATTGTTTCAATATCTTACTCAACTCCAATGGCTATAAAATTTTGTACAATTTCAAAAAATTAACATTCAAGATTTCATTTAAATTTCAGCTCATTTCAAGCTCATTAAGGTCATTTTCTACTTAGCTAAAGTCTACTGTCCGGTAAGGTACTTTTATTGCTAACAGCTTGTGATTTCAATCCATTTAACCATCAAATTCAATTCATTTTGGTCTAACATTTTTACTGAATTTCTTTAACACATTTTAGAAGCTTTCTACCAAATTTGGTTACTATCTAAAATCATTGGAATATTTTTCTTACTCTTTAATTTACCTAACCTACTCCTTAATATCTTCCTACCTTATCTAAATTAATTCATAATACAAATCCACTTAGATCACATTCATTTTTCATAGAAACTAGTTTAACATACAATTAAAGTTGTATACAAAATTTCAGATTATTTTGAATCCATTTGAGTGTAAAACACACTACTTACATTTCTGGTACTTTGTATAGGCTTAACCTGAAAATCTCAATAATACATCTCATTGTTTAATTTTTCTGACCAGTTTAGGATCTATTTTTTACAAAGTGTAAAACATGAAACTTGTATCCAACATCCTAAATAAGGTTTATATAAAATTTCATGAATTAATCTGATTATTAAGGCTTTCAAATAAAAATAAAACTGAATGCCCTGTTCTGAAATCCTATAATCAGGCAGTTTAGACCCTTACCTATTCTTACAGTATTTTCATGACTCAAATAATAAAATTTGGTAAAATAATATTCTAAATAATTGTAGCCAACATTCACAGATTTCTATTGGTATATTATTCATTATTTTTAGACATCAATTGGTCTCTCAAAATAGACATACAACATAGACGATTTTATTGTTTCCTGGTAACCTATCATGTACAGGGTTATTAAATTAACTAAGGTCATCTTCCTCTACTATAAAAAACCATAAATCTGCATATCTTCAACCTCAATCACAGTAAGTTCAAGCTTGAATTTCAAGTCACTAAGACATGCATTTAATCAAATTTAATCGACCACAATAAACTACCAACCTGTTGGAAATTTCCCCTTGCTCCAAATGATTTCGTTGCCTCTTTTTGGTATGGTTGTCACCCTAACTCCCAATTTAGCTTACTTCTAACCTAGGAATGGCCTTCATGCAGTGGAGAGCTCAGTGATGGAGATGAGGAAAGAAGATTTGCTGGCTATTTTCTTGGTTGGAAGGGAAGAGATTGGCTTAGGTTTGTGAAGGGAAGGAAGAAAGAAGTTGTTGTCTCTTTCTCTTGTTTATGGAGAATGGCTCTCTCTCTTGTTGCTAGAATGGATCGGTGGGAAGATGAAGGAGGAAGGCTGAGTTTTGTCCCTTTGGTTGCTGAGTGTCACCAGAAACATAAGCTAGTGGACATGTGTTTTCCACTAACTTGAGATGTGAGGCACACAAACAAGACTATGTCCAGTTGTGTGTCCTCTTTGGTCCCTTTTTTCTCTTTTGCTTTCTGTCCCATACAGCTCCCCTCTTGGTCCTTAGTCCCTTCCCATGGCTTCAATATTCCAAATTCATATCAAAGATGGTCAATGACCACCTTTACACAATCCATACACAATTGGCCTCACTCAAAGTCTTGATCCATTTGCAATTTTAATTCAAGCTTTGATCCACTTGTTTGTCAATCCAAATCCATTTTCAACTAGTCCCAAATCCATTTTCAACTAGTCCAAGTCCATTATAATTTTATTTAAATCAATCCTAAATTAATTTATATGTCCTTATGTTTTAATTTAATTATATACACATTAAAATTTTCCATGTCATTTACAATTTAACTTGGTTACTTTAGCTTTCTTTTTTTTTCGTACCTAAATTCACTTGTGTTTTATTTTCCTTTCACCATTATTTTTCATAGAATTTTTATTTAAAAATTCACATGCCATCAAAGACATTTCATTCATATTTGCCTACTTGTTTACCATATCTCGTGCAACCTATACACACACTAGTTGCATACCAATTGCTTATCACATACACATTCACATTTAAACAAACATCCTACCACTTCAAACATACTTCGGCATATCATAAATATCAAGCAAACATCTCCTCATTTAGCATAGTTTATATATGCATTTAAGTTCTTAATTATAGGTTAATTAGGCACCTAATCTCCTAGGCCCTAATAAGCGTACATGACATATACTAATGTTCAGAATGTTTTCAATGAAATTAACATTGACTCATAAAGAGGTAGGCCAGTAAGTAGTGGAGAAAGAGTAAGGTCAAGTGGAACTGAGTCCACTTTTACAAAAATACCACTGAACATGAGTCTGATTATGCTCCATCTGATGAACTTCATACTGAATCATACTCTGAGAATGATAAAATCCCTTTGAGATTTTATGAATTTAATATGGAAAGGGACATAACGGATCCCACTTTCAAAGTGGAAATGATATTTTCAAACAAAAAAGAGTTCAAGGAAGCATGCAAAGCATACAATATAAATAGTAGGTTTCAAATTTACTTTCCAGTCAATGATTTGATGAGAGTTCAAGCAAGGTGTAAAAATGGTCAATGTGGATGGAGAATATGGGCAACTAGAGTCAACTCTAAAGATCCATTAGACAAGGGCATGCAAATCAAATCTACTAACCTAGAATATAATTATAAGAAGGGTTTTAGGAATTATCATGTAAGTAGCAAGTGGATTGCAAATCATTATCTTGATACATTTAGAAAGGATTTTGGTTGGACTTTGAGTGGAATAATTTCAAGGGTTAAAGAAGATTTCAGCTATATAATTTGTAGTAGCAAAGCATGGAGAGCAAGAGATATAGCTTACAAATTGGTTCATGGTAAGGAGGCACTCCAATATAAAAGACTGCATGACTATAAATGTGAGCTTTTAAGAACTAATCTAGGAAGTTCTATGATTTTTAAGAGGAGAAATGTATGTTTGAAGGGATATACATTTGTTTGGTAGCCCTTAAGCAAGCCTTTCTAAGTGGATGTAGGCCAATGGTATGCATAGATGGATGTTGATTGAAAGGAACATATGGGGGCCAACTATTATCAACAGTGGGAATTGATCTCAATGACTGCATTTTTCTTATAGCATATGTTGTGGTTTTGATTGAATGCAAGGATAGTTGGAAGTGGTTCATGGAGCAACTTCAAGAAGATCTTGGAATGTATAACAATCTCTATTGGACATTCATGTCAG
This sequence comes from Cnidoscolus chayamansa, assembly GCA_948266635.1. Classification (NCBI taxonomy): domain Eukaryota; kingdom Viridiplantae; phylum Streptophyta; class Magnoliopsida; order Malpighiales; family Euphorbiaceae; genus Cnidoscolus; species Cnidoscolus chayamansa. Next base: position 8,980 of record CAOGCB010765436.1, read on the forward strand.
ATAGGTAGAAGGTATGATATTCTAACTTTTTTCATGAAGTTTAATCATTAAGTTTAATTTTTTATATTCTACTTTGCTACTTTTTTATGTTTTGTTTGCTACATTTGGTTTTGTTTGAAATAGAGATTGATAAATGTAATTGGTGAATTGTTCCCAAATTATGAACATAGACTCTGTGTGAGACACATGTACACTAATTTAGAGGCAAATTTAAGAGGAAGGAATTGAAGAATATTTTGTGGAATGCAACTAGGTCTACCTATGCTGCAAAGTTAGAAATGTGGCTAGAAAATTTAGAGGAGAGAAATGTTGAGGCTAGAGAGTGGATTAGGGAAAGGCCAGCTAAACATTGGTCAGGGGCTTGTTTCAAAACAAATGCCACATGTGACATGTTGACCAATAACCTTTGTGAATGCTTTAATAGGTATATTTTAGATGCAAGGGATAATCCCATAATCACCATGCTTGAAATGATTAGGACTAAGTTGATGAAGAGAATGTTTGCAAAGAGAGAATTGATGAAGGATGTACAAGGTATTATATGTCCTAAAATTCAGAAAAAGTTGAATGAAATGAAAGAATTATCTTTCATATTCCAAGCACATTTTTTTGGTGCTGCACAAATTCAAGTATTTGGTGGTGAAAGTCAATTTGTTGTGAATTTAGAGAGTTGTAGTTGTAGGAGATGGAAATTGAATGGAATACCATGTATGCATGCTTATGCTGTTATTATTAACAATGAGCAACTTGAGAATTATGTGAATGATTGCTACTTATTAGTAACATATAGAAGGGTGTACAACCATGTCATTAACCTCACAAATGGAAGTGAACTATGGACAAAAGCAAATACAAGGAATGAAATATTTCCTAATGAGCCAACTGAGAAGAAGAGAGGTAAAAAATATAGAATGAGGAGAAAGGAAGCAGAAGAATTAGAAAGAGCAGCAGTTGTTGTTGGTAACCTCTTTAGGAAAGGGAAAGTATCAATCAAATATAGTCAATGTAGAGAAATTGGTGATAACAAGAGATTTCACAGAGATGATACACCTTCAATGGAGAGTACACCAAATATAAGTTCAAAATTCAACTATATTTTGTATAAACTTAATTGCTATTATTTATATTTAATTAGTTTTATTGTATTGTCTTTTACTAGGCTACAAGGAGATTTAAGACTGTAAACAATACCTCAAGTGTTAAATAAGTAGCTGGCAGTCACCAACCACCTCCAACAACCATCTAATGGATGATGGATGTAAGTATATGTTTTTTCACTTAAGTATGAAATTCTTCATTGTAAACTGCACAATATAATGCAATTATAAAAATAGCGATCAAGTCAAAGACCTTCAAGATTGTCAAGACAAGAGGCAATGAGTGATGGAAATATAAGAATGTCAACTGCTATGGTAAGATTAAAAGTTGTGTGATTGATATTTTAATTAAATCAATTGATTAAATCAAGTAACTTGAATTTTTATGTGCAGCCCCATTTGAATGTTGCAAGTACATAGGTAGAGATGCAACATGAACCCCAAGCTACTAGAAAAGGAAAAAGAAATGCAACTCAAGAGGCAATGGGTGATGAAAATGTAAGAATGTCTTATGCCACGGTATGTTTAAAAGTGATTGATATTTTAATTAAACTAATTGATTAAATCAAGTAACTTGATTTTTTATGTGCAGCCCCATGTGAATATAGCAAGTACACAGGTAGATATGCAATATAAGGTTCAAGCTAATAGAAAAGGGAAAAGAAAAGCAACTCAAGACAGTGGCAAGAGAACAAAGAAGCCTCCTTGGAAATGAATTAAGTGTTATTTTTTTCCTTTTGAAAATGTTGTTGTGTATGCAATGACTTTTGTGAATTCGGTGAAGAACCTCCCCAAAGGTGAGTGACTGCAATGAAGAACCTCCCCAAAGTTGAGTGACCGTATTGAAGAATCTCCCCAAAGTTCAGTGACAACAATGAAAAACCTATCCAAAGTTCAGCGACCACAATAAAGAACCTATCCAAATTTCTGTGACTGCCTATGAAACGTGGACATATTAACTTATTACTTTAGGGAGTTTGGTTGGGTTGATTTTTATTCATAGTATCCAAACAGATGGTTAGTTGTAATAAGAGAGTTGAGTGTTCTTTTGTGCTTCACAAATGATACATGAAACATTACATGCTTTGTTTCATGTTTGAAGAATTTTGTATACATATTAAATTATATATAATTTTTAGTATTTTTGTATGGATTGTTTGTTATTATATTCATTTATTTTCTGCTATAAATTGTTCAATACAAATTGCAATAAATAATATTAAATAATTCAAAGAAGAATCTCAAACTTAACATAATATGAAGCTTTAAGCAATTCACACAACTTGGCATTTGCATTGATTAAATTGGTTGGTTACACTATTACAAAATAACACGATATTCTACCACTGAGCTAATTTTCACCTGTCTCCGTAAAACACATAAGAGGTAATTTTCACTGGCCTATTACAAATTTTACAAATGCAATATACAACCTATAACACCCATAACATAATGCAATTATCTTCCATTTTTTAGCTCTTTTATTGGCAGCAAGAAGTTCTCTTTCTTGTGCATCTACCCTCCTCAGCAAACTAAATATGATTTGTCTTGTCCGATTTGGAAATGGCTCATCAACCCATTGGAAAAACCCACAATAGTTTCGATTCTGCAAAATGCCCACAACATGAAACTTTTTCTAATGCTAAAAGAAAACAAATTAACCAATACTTACCCTATAATTTCGACATCCATAGAATCGCCTACCAGTATTTCCTCTCATCCATAAAGTTTTCACTTCTGCATGATAGTTACACATGCATATGGGTGGCCTATTTCCCTTTATTCCTCGCGGTGGCATTTTTATGAAGTTTTCTTGCTTCTTATGGTAGCTAGATGTGAGGGAAGGAAAACAAGAGCACCAACTTCTTACTTGTTGGAAGTAGAAAGAGGAAAACTGAAGACTTGATTTGGCCCTATCGATTGCAAACAGAGAGAAAGAGAAATTGAAAAGGGAAGAAGAAGGAGAAAAATACTTGCTTTGAAAATGGGTAAAAGAACACTCAATGATCCCAAAGATAAAGGTTTTACTTGGGAGAAGAATCCAATGTGTAAAGTAGTTTTTTTTTTAATTTTAACCCACCTAAGACAGCCACGTATGCAAAAAAAGGAGGATTGGATGGTGTCTGATAGTAATGACCATGTAGAACAAAAGCAAAGATAAGTGACTTTTGTGAGATTTATTAAAATTCAGTGATCGCAATGAAGAATCCTCCAAAGTTCAGTGATCACTGGTAAAAATTACCTACTAACTAGATAGCCTCCTAAAAAGATGCAAAAACATATAAGAGACTTGAGAAAAAAAACTAAAAAGATCCTTAGTTTGCATGAACAAACAAAGCTGCATGGATAAAACTTTTAGAAAAAAAAAACTTAGATGGAGTAGCTTTTAGATGTCGAAGTAAATGATAAGTGGCATCTTAACAAGGCTTGTAAGGAGAGGCCATGAACGGACTTATGTGTTGAACAAAATAATTATTATCTAGTCTAGTGATATTTATACAAGAGTCTGCCAATTAAACATCTATATGTGTCTTATTCAAGAAGCAAATCACCATCTTCAAGATTGAGATGAAAGCTCTTAGGCAAAGGAACATCCAATAATAGCTGAGATGAAAAACATGACTCTTTTAGTAAACACTTGGATATAAGTCCAATTTCAATACTTCCAATGATATCTAACCCCTTTAGTTTTAGTTAAATACAAGATATTGATAAATATATTAGGGTTAAGCATTCAATTGGTTCAGTTTCGAATTGAATCAAACCGCTAAACTGAAATAACAGAATTTATAAAATATCACAATCGAACCGAACCAAATAGAAAATAAAATCGAATCAAATTAAATAACATTTCGGTTCGATTTGGTTCAAACCGATCGATTTTGAACTTATTTTTTAGGCTTCAATTAGTTGGAAGGAAGGACCAAGCCAATAAATGGACTGCCGATTAGACTAAGGAGAAGGGGATGACGGTGCCTCGCTGGAGTAGTGGAAGGAACGACGGTGACAAGGGTGGTTCTTGGCTGGTGCTGCTGCGGCACAATGAGACGAGGAGAAGCAGAGATAAGGTTGTGTGATGGTTCTATCAGTCGCAAGGTGAGAAGTGATGGTTAGTTGTTGCTGCTGTTGACCAGTCGCAAGGTAAAGAGAAGGGGATGTTGTTGCCTAGTGGTTCGGTGGAAGGAACAACGACGACAAGAGTCAACTAGTGCGGTTGCAGTGCAGCGAGACAAGGAGAAGTAGAGATTTTGTGCGACGGTTCTGTCGATCATAAGTGAGAAGTGATCGTTCTGTCGTTGCGTGGTCTGCCCTTCTAGGACTAGGAATCGATGATTGTCATTTCCTGGTTTGGCATTTTAGGACTGAAAAGTGTAAGCGATGGTTCTGTCATTGCATGATCTGGCCTTCTACTAGTTGGGAACTGGAAAGTGTTAGGAGCATAGTTGTCAAATCGAAAATCGAATTGAGAATCAAAATTCTCATTTTCTGAATAGAGAATCAGCAATCAAATCGAACCATAAGATTCGATAAAACTTTTAATATATATAAATATACCATATAATCAAATAGATCTAATAACATTATATTCATCAAACTCAGCTAGTGCGGCTGCGTGCAACGAGACAAGGAGAAGCAAAGATTTTGTGTGATGGTCCTGTCAATCGCAAGTGAGAAGCGATCGTTCTATCATTGTGTGGTATGCCCTTCTGGAACTGGGAACCAATGGTTGTCATTATGTGGTTTGGCATTTTAGGACTGAAAAGTGGTAAGTGATGGTTCTGTCATTGCATGATCTGGCCTTCTACTAGTTAGAATCTGGAAAGTGTTGGGAGCATAGTTGTCAAATCGAAAATCAAATCGAGAATCAAAATTCTCATTTTCTGAAACGAGAATCAACAATCGAATCGTAAGATTCTACAAAATATATATATATATATATATATATATATATATATATATATATATAATGATAAAGGATTGAACCCCTAACTTCGCCCCAAAAGCTAGCTCAGAGGGGAAGGACTAAACCCAGGCTTATATTTAGCCCAGGATTGTGTTCCACGGGCGATGTGGGACGCATCATCCCCACCCCCATAAGACCCGACTGCATCAGTCGGCGTTCTGACGAACTCCCTGAGATACCACCCTTACGAAACTAGGCTCTGATACCAAATGATAAAGGACTGAATCCCTAACTTCGCCCCAAAAGCTAGCTCAAAGGGGAAGGACTGAACCCAGCCATATATTTAGCCCAGGATTGTGTTTCGCGGGCAATGTGGGATGCATCATCAATGATAAAGGACTGAACCCCTAACTTCGCCCCAAAAGCTAGCTCAGAGGGAAAGGACTGAATCCAGCCTTATATTTAGCCCATGATTATGTTCCGCGTGCGATGTGGGACGCATCATCCCAACCCCCATAAGACCCGACTGCCTCAGTCGGCGTTCTGACGAACCCTATGAGACACCGCCTTACGGAACCAGAGCTCTGATACCAAATGATAAAGGACTGAATCCCTAACTTCGCTCTAAAAGCTAGCTCAGAGGGGAAGGACTGAACCCAGTCTTATATTTAGCCCAGGATTATATTCTGCGGGCGATGTGGGACGCATATATATATATGTAGACACACACACCTTATAATCAAATAGATCTATTAACATTATATTCATCAAACTCAAAATAATAAATGACCAATAAATTCAAATTTTAAAATAAAAATAAATAACTGAAAGTTATTTAGCCATTAGATGTCATATTCATGTTCAAATTCATTTTCATAATCAAGGTCAAGCTTTTCATTATCTTCATCATCATCTTTATCTTCTAATATGACAATTTTTCTGGCTCTTCTTTCTCTGCAGTGACTTCTCCACCATCTACCATATCTAATTCTCCTTCCTCCCCTTCTTCATTTGCAATGGCTTTTCCTTCCATTTTTCTATTAAGTTTCAGATTTTGCAGCCCTATAGAAAATATATTTTTATAAAATATTAAAATTTAAAATTTTAAAGAATTAATACTTACAAATTTAAAAAGTGAAGTTATAACCTCATTTTTTTATTGCCTAGTCTAATTCTCCCATCATCTTCAAAGCATTCATTCATATTCATCTATGAATTATTGTCAAATAAACAAGGCTCCTCTAGTTCACTGACCCATTTATCATTTGACTATATATCACTTAAACCAATTTGATCATATGTCTCATCTTTTTCCTCTCTCTTAGCTTGCTTTAATTCAAGTTGAATATTATAATTGACAAAAACAAGAACATTTAATTTTTGTTGTTCTAAATAATTTCTCTTTTTTAAATTGGACACGCTCGAAGATACTCCAATTTCTTTCACATCAAGTAGTAACAAGTGAGACTTAATACCCTAATAGCAAGACTTTCAAGCTCTTTGCATTCTTCTCCATAGCTTTCCAACCATGAAGCTAATATAAATAAATATAGCTAATTAAATATCTTTTTTTTTGTAAAAGCACAAAACATATAAAGGTTAAATGATTTGAAGTTTCAAATAATAAATTAAAATGTACACGGTTGCTTCTTGTCTCTTGTTAGAACAACCATACTCATACCAAATAATCTCACTCATTCCTTGAACTTTTCTAATTGATGGATAATTTTGATTCTTGTTTCAAGATCTGGATATATCTTCTTTATTATTTTGTACAATCCAAATTTTACTTCTATATTTACACTAAAATATTCATCATATTGGAACCTATAAAATTGCACAATGTGATACAATGATAGAATTAAAAATATTTCATAAAAATATAACATAGCAAAATATTTTAGAAAAAATAAACGGGATTAAGAAAATATACAACTGCATGAAGTAGCCTATAAAGTTGCAAATCCCATCTTATATCAACAATTTTTCAAATGTGTTCATATCTTTTAATTTGAAAATTAAAATTTTGAGCAATTTGTTCTTTTGCTCTATCCATTACTTCATAAATGTATCCATTGTTGATTTCATATCACCATCCACGAGCCTTAAAACTTTAACACGAGGACTTACGCACTTCAAACAAGTATATTGACTTCCAAAACTTGTCATCATATAACAAGATCGCCTCCACTATTTTTGCCTCAACCTTATTAGTGTAATGCCTTTTAGCTCATTTTTCTTATGCAAACATAGCTCTAAGTGGAAGTTTAGCTTCATCAAAACTTTTCAAAGTAAGAAATGATGTTGCAAATCTTGTAAATCTAACTCTTTTTAACTCTTTCTTTCTTGAATACTTTCTAAACATGTTAAGGACTCAAGCATGTCGATAGATGTAAATACACACTTCTTTTGCTTTTTTTATCGTACCTTTGAAAATAGGTAGCTCACCTATGTCATACAACATCAAGTCAATGCAATGAGCTACATAAGAAGACCAAAATAATTTTGTCCTCTTCTTCATTAGTAAATCACTAGCAGCTAGATATGCCGAAGCACTATCTATCACCACTTGCACAATATTTTTTCCCCAATTTCTTCCACTAATGAATCAACAACTCAAACAACCTTTGGGCATCTTTTATTACATCTGAGGTATCTATAGATTTAAGAAAAATAGTTTCACTTAGGCTATTGACCAAAAAATTAGTGAGAGACCTACTTTTTCTATCATTCTATCCATCTGACATCAAAGTACATCGTGTATTTCTCCACTTCTCTTTATACTTATCTAGCATTGATGCCACATTGTCAACTTCTTTCATTCAAAAATGTAACTCTAGCCTCATGATAACTAGGAAGTTTTAAGCCTCTTCTGTAATCGCAAACCATTTCCATCATAAATGCAAATAATGGAAATTTTACCAATTTAGAAAGGTAATGCATGTCCATATAAAAATCTACAATTGCTCTGAACAACTAGTTCCCCCTTTTTTTTTTTAACTAATGCATTTATAGTTTGTTGGTTGGCCTTGACACCCTTCCCTTTAGTGATAAAGGTATACATTGTTGCTTCGCTTCTATTCTCTTCATCTACTACTTGTTCTTGAAAACATTTCTTTGTATTTTCCATTTTTTGGTTTTCTACTTTCTTTAAAAGCTTAGCAAAATTTTCTATCACATTCCCGGGACATTTTTGCAAGGCGCTACGTTATCATGCATACCGGCAAGATGGTGCTTCATTCGAATTATCCCTCTCCATCTTTGAATTCCAAAATAATTACACTTCAAATGTATTTTATTCTCACCAACTCGAAAATAATGTTCCCAAGTTGAATCATTGCTCTTAGATTTAGATTCTTTATTGGAGGAGGACATTCCAATATGAAATTTAACTCCAATCTGTAACTAAAAAAAAAAAAGAATTCAAATGTCAAATTCAAAAATTAATTAAATAGGAAACATATAATATAATAATATAATTCTTTATAATAAGAAAATATATTAGTATGCAACCTACTATTTTTATTTTTAAACAATTTATTGTTTTTAAACAAAATGTAACCATTAAATTAATTTATAAAAAGTGAAAGAAAAATGAATGTTATTATCCTAAAAAATACATGAATGAAAAGTGGAGTGTGTGATATGTGATGTGTAGCGTGTGATATATATATATATATGATGTAGTGAAGTGTTGAGTTGTGACATGTGAGAGCAGTGGCGGACACAAGGGGGGGCCAGCCCTGGCACGTGCCCCCCCTCCTCCCCCCTCGACGACTCGAAAAGCCTTGGAGTAGTGCATGTCAAGGCCGGACGTAGGAGGGCCAGCCTTGGTACGTGCCCCCCGACGATCGGAAAAAGCTTGGAGTAGTAATGCCTTATGATTACAATACAATGGTGCCCCACCAGAGCTAGGGTCCTGCGTCCGCCACTGTGTTAGAGGAAGAAGACAAAGGAAAAAGCGACATTGATATATATGGTTGTAAAGTGAAGAAAAAGATAAGAAAATAATATTAAATAAATAAAAGGTATATAATGGACTATCAAAACTGAAAATATAAAAGAAAAGTGAAAAAAACTTGGGCACAAAATAAAGGAAAAAGAAAGAGAAAAGCTTGGGCACTCACAAGTAAAACAAAAAAAGCTTGGTATCTTATAAGCTTGGTCATATTTCTTATAAGTCTTTTCCCCTTATTTTTTTCCTTCAATTTTTTCTTTTCCTCTGCTCTTTATGAATGGTAAATCATAAAAATTGCACCGATTCTGACCGAACAATTCTCATTCATTTCCGATTCACATAAAAAATTCAGATCGTTTTTATGGCGATACAATATGAATCATGTGATTCACATCGTAAATCGTACTATTCTAACAACTATAGTTGGGAGTACCTGCAGAGAATTGTGCGTTGTTTGCTTTTGTTGTGTTGCATGTTTTGGCCTTTTGGGATTGGGAATAAATGGATTTGAAGAATGAAGGGTTTGAAGTTAACCCAACCTAAGTAGCAAAACGTTGTGTTTATGTGATTTCAGTTTGGTTTGGTTCTATTGATTTCTTTTTGTTCTCAAACCACACCGAATCGAAATTACCGAAATTTTCAAAAAATAAAATCAAACCAAATTAAAATGATTAAAAAATCGAACTAAACTATTGAATTAAATCGGAGTGATCAGACGATTCTACTTGAATATTGCTTAGCCCTAAAATAAATTATGCACACAAATATACTTATGGAAATTATTGAAAAATCGAATTAAACTACTGAATTAAATATGTGTGGTCAATTTATTCAATTTTACTTGAATACTGCTTAGCCCTAAAATATAATATGCATACAACGTAGACTTGTTTCTCTTATCCATACTACTTTACCAGAAAGACACACTAACATGATGAGCTAGGGGTAAGCAGTTTTCAATTCAAATAAAAAAATGCATCAAATTTGATTTATGTGTTAAAAAAATGAAAAAACTGAAAATTTTTTTTTTTAGTCTAACTTAACCCAAACCATTTTTCATTCTCAACCTAATTTCTTCTTCTTTTTCTTTCTCAACTTTTCTTTTTTTTTTTTTTTCTCAACTCATCATACTATTTTTTCTTTTCGATTATGTATGAAATTTTATGAATTTATATATAATTTTATTTGTATTCTTTTATAGTTTTGTAGGTGTAAAATTATATTTTACAATAAATAATTTTGATGTTGAGATAATCAAACCAAACCAAACTAAATAAAAAATCATCAGTTCAATTTTCTCCCTGTATTCAATTCAGTTTGGTTTCCAAAATATATATATATTCGGTTTTTCAGTTTTCATAGTTCAGTTTCAAATACCTCCAATGAAAAGCTCCTGCAATTGGCCAACTACACAAGTACTAATGGACAACAAAGACTGGACGCAACAAACGCACCCTAGAAAGAGCAAGATGCTTTGATTTGAGAAATTAAACTGTATCCTCTATTAAATCTCACGTCCTCTCAAGTTTGTGTGCGGAACAACACATTCGATAAAACTCGAACCATATCTCTACCACAAACTCATGTCTAGAATTGCAAGACAACACACTCTGATTGAAACGCAAAACAACAAACATTTAGTGACAGAAACAGTATAGATGATTGTAACTTAACACATAAATACAAATGCAATAATGGTTAAAAAACAAAAGGGCAAAAGACTGAAAACCAAAAGTTTATGTAAGGTCATCCTCCTCCAATTCCTTAGCCTTCAGCTTCTCTTTCACCCTCAACAAAAGGGTTGTCTTCCAGGAATCCTGTATTGATACACCCAAAACATATATTCAGCAAAATGAGATTATATAGAAATTTACCAAAGAACGAACCAAATTCATTCTGGATGCAGATATAGGTTTAATCAATGATGATTCACTATCCAACCAAAATTATAGCTTTTCTACATCGTCAAATAACAATGGATCCAGTACCTCGATGAAGTATAATAGAAGTGTTAAATATGAAGTAAGAGTTAAATGCTTGGCAAATTTTGAAAGTAATCCCTTTTTTTAACCGCATGTTTAGATTACTGCCTAAACTAGCATTATTTGTATCTATAGAAAATTTACCAATGGGGTCATGCTGTCAAATTCCTTGACAACATCAGTAAACTTTGCAACATCTTCCTCATCAATGGCAGCAGCAATATCCTGCCAAGAGAAAAAAAATGCTTTTTTCTTGTAAGCATCCTAATCATCAAAAGCAAGCAAAGAGAAAAAGGAAGGATGGGAACGAGGTTAACAGCATCTACAAAGGAGGTAGATCAACACTGCGTTCAGTTCAACCTTTAGTTTTGTAAAAACTAATTTTTAACAAATTAGATTATGTTAAAGCCCGGGTAAAGGAGGAGGGTTGCGGTAGGTAGGCGGCCAGCTTAAAAACTTAGCCAATCTTATGATGAAATAGATGCGGATTTAGTTAGTAATAGACTTGAATGGAGGCGTAAAATCCGAGTAATGGAAGGAGTCTAAGGCGTGTGATTGGGATATTACCTGAGAGCTTATTTGTTAGAAGATTCATACAGCCGACCCTAACTTGTTTGGGACTAAGGCTTTGTTGTTGTTAGATTATGTTAAAGCAACTTTAATAATAAGAAAGCATACTTGGTAAATATACAAGTTTTGCATCATAAAAGAAAGTTAAAAACAATTATACATACTGATTTTTCCCCTAGAAATAACATTTTCTCTTTCGAAAGAAAAACAGAAGCAACTTTAGCAAGGCTAAACAAATGAAGCCTAAGGGTTTTATTTAGGAAAATATAGAAATAGCAGAACAAACCAATAAGAAATTTTCCAAATTATCCATAACCTACCGCTAGGAGTCTGTATTCTCGAGTTCCTGAAAAAGTTGGATCCAGATCCTGCAACAGCAAGCTCAACATTTGTTCATTCTAACCAACCAAGAAGTAGGATTATCAACAAGGAAGATAATAACCAGCCTTTTACCTGATATCGCTCCAATGCATTAGTTATAGCAACAACATCTCCTTTGCAGAGGTGGCAAATGCCAGCATTGAGCAGATGACCTTTCACACCATACTTGAGCAAATTAATGCCAAGTGAATGCCGGGCAATCTCTTCATAAATCTCAATTGCCTTTTGGTATCTGAAATAATATCACAAAAGAAACCAAATCCTAAAACCTCATAAATTCACCATTAACAATTGCATTGATGAAAGACCATTCTAATGCTCAATCCAGCTAAATAAATGAACCAGTGAATTGTTATCATGTGTGCCATACTAACACTGTTGCACAAGTGAAATAGGCATGATTTGATACATGCTTAATTACTCCCAAATTAAATTGCCACAAATAAAGAAATTGAATATGTTATTCAACATATACAAGGACAACATAGTAAGCATATCACACACAAGGGGTGCACAGTTCAGATAACTTAACTTTCATACTCCATTAAAGTTGAACTGATCCCTCCTGTTTGCATGTAATTCAAACCAAACTTGAACCATTTAGAAGGTTCAACTAAAATGGTTAACCTACTTCATATGTCAATTAATCACCTTACCAACTGTTTCAAAATTGTCAGCTAATTGCTTTGTCAAACAACAGTCCCAAAAAAGAAATTGGAATTCACTCCACATTATTATGCCACTGGAAATCTAGTGAAGGCTGCTCTCAAATGCAAATGAAAACGAAATGATTCTGCCTCCATTTACACAAGTAGGGTAGCATCTCCATCATAGCACATTTATGATATGGGACAACCCCATTCTGAGAATAGAGGAGCCAACACCATGCTGTAGTCTGTAAGTATCAAGTCTATCCCAAATTTCTCATATTTAGGGGAACTTTGAATGTTGATGTCCCTGTCTGCATCTTTCTGATAATGCTTGTACAGAAAGAAGCTATTTGCTCATTGAACATAACAAAATGCCTAATTTTTTCAAAATGCATGCAAAAAGAATTTCATAGCCGCTTCATGAAAGTGTGCCAAGAACATAGCAGAAAGTTACCAGCATGTATGATCAATTTTACATAAATAGCACCAGACAACCAACTGTTGAAATATCATCCCAAGCAACCTAGTGCAGCAACAACATCCCATATGGATGTAACCAAGAATAAGAATCTAAATGAAGAATGCATGTATTAATTACTAAGACTGAAATATCGTGCCAGCAACCTAGTGCAGCAACAACATCCCATATGGATATAACCAAGAATACGTTTATATTTGAAGAATGCATGTATTAATTACTAAGACTGAAATATCATGCCAAGCAACCTAGTGCAGCAACAACATTCCATGGATATAACCAAGAATAAGAATCTATGTGAAGAATGCATGTATTAACTACTAAGACTGAAATATCATGCAGCAACCTAGTGCAGCAACAACATCCCATATGGATATAACCAAGAATATGATTATATATGAAGAATGCATGTATTAATTACTAAGACTGAAATGTCATGCCAAGAAACCTATTGCAGCAACAACATCCAATGGATATAACCAAGAATGAGAATCTATATGAAACAGTATGATATTTTAGCAACAAAATAGCAAGCTGCAAAAAGCAGACATCCTTACTGTTCTAGTTGAGCAGCAAATTGCGCTACTTTCTGCTTGCATTGGTTGGCAGAAGTTGTTACTTCTTCACCTTGGAAGAAATCAGCTGCCTTTTCATAGAAGTCAATAGCTTTCTCAATATTCGCTTCTGATTCATATAATTCCGCAATTTCCTGTTAGGAAAATACAATCCCAGGTCATTATATGTCTTTCAGAATACGATCAACCATTCAAAAGTACCTTCTGTAAGTATAGATGCCAAGGACGCCCCAGCATTAAGGTCCAGGAGATTTAATATCATTACAAATAATCACAGTAGTAAAATCCAAATAATAATATCAAGCTAGCAGCACATTAAGTGTGAATAGGCAATTCTTTTGAATAATCATCTCAAAATAAAATATTAGTTGCTGAACAAACCTTAGGAACAACAGCATACCTTGTAATATCTTGCAGCCATACTGATTCTTCCTATATCACAAAACAAATCTACTGCTCGACATAAGCAGGATATTGCCTCTGCATAAGAAGAAACTCCAACAGATTAGATCCACATGGGAATGAAAAAAGGGGTTGGGGAGGGAAGGGATGACCATTTGGTCACCACCCTGTTAAATTTCACGTCTACACAACAACATTCTTACATTAATGTTACCTAACAAATGCCAAGTGCATATAAAATGGATAATAACTTCCAAACAAGAGAACCAAATCCCATAACAACTAACCGAAAGATCAGACAACCCCATTCTGCTTTCAACACAAGGTTCGTAGCCATCTGTTACTCTTAAAATGTCTCTTAACAATTAACATCATAAAGGAAAAAACATGATAAAAAGAAATTATTTGCTCACATGCAGAAAATGCATTAGTTTGGTAATGGTAATGCATGCAGAATTGTCAAAAAAAGGTGACTCATTGCTAAATCACAAATTCCAAAATGAACTCTCTAACACCGTAGCATGCAACTGATTCTTCTACATGAACAACAGCACTTTAAGAAACAGAATGTTGCTTTGGTTATGAATTCAGGGCATTTCTCCTGAAAAAAGTTCCATTATGCCGGCAGTTCAAAATGTAATAAAATAATGGAACTATGTCTATGACATAAAACGTAATGAGGGTAGGGATCACTGCACACCATTTGTAGATGTTTTCTTATAACAGTGAGCAGCATCAACATAAGCTTGAGCAGCTTCATGTTTACTATCCAACTGCAAACATAAGACAACTCAGTCATTTAAGTCTACCGAACAATACCGCGTTAGAAGATAAAATCGATGCTTAATTTCAACATGAAAGCACTCACCTTCAAATGGCAGTTTGCCAACTTGACATAAGTTGATCCAGCTCTATCCCCTGAAACATCACAATAAGGATGTCAGCAGAAATTCAAACAAGAAAATATGGAACTTGATGTCGTAAATCTAGCTCAAAGATAGAGCAAACTAAATGGACATAAAAAGTCATGGACTCAGGCGAACCACACCTCAACTATTAAGGTGGGAGAGCCCAAGTCCATTGAAACCCCATTGATACACCATCCTTACAATATGGGATTCCAGTTCTCATACCTTGCCCAACTATGATCATAATTCGCAAATTCATTTTCTGTAATAAATTATTCATCGAAGTTTCACAAAGCCATGGACCAAACGAAAACCTACAATGGGCTCAAATATCTTAAAATGCAACTAATCAGCATTGATCATTAATCCAACACCAAAGGAGGATCTAACA
>CAOGCB010765583.1:0-12769 GCA_948266635.1 Cnidoscolus chayamansa
ATTAGTGTTGTGATCAAATTAGAACTGTTGACTATTGAAGTGCTAATTTAATAGTAGGATTAAAAGTGTAGATGCCAATTTGACATCAAATTCTATTTTGTTAAAGGACCAAAATAGACATTTGAAAATCTATATAAAGGGCTATGGTCCCCAATATAGAGATATAGGTCAAAAGTTTCTTCTTCCCTTAAAGAGAAACCTAAAATTGACGATCTCATATACTGGAAGATCAGGGCCATCTTCGAGTAATCAACAAACTGAATCAAATCAAGAATTATCAAAGCCAATACAGGTACGCTTTCGTTATTATTTAATTTCTCGATAATTTGACATGATTGATCTATGGCTTAATTTAGGGATTTCAATCCATCAATTGGGTCATTTGTGAGAAAACACAAAAAGGTTACAACTCCTCTCTCTTTTTTCTCCTCTCCACCGAAACCCCTCCACCCCAAGAAAACTCAGCTCTTCTTCTTCTTCCTTTCTCCACTGATCCCCAATGCATGTCCCCATTTCTAGACCCCAAGTGAGCTAGACTAAGAGGGAAAGTGGTAGCCACCATTTGGAAACCAAAAACACACACAAAAAAAAGTGAGAGTCACCAAAAGATCAAGTGACCAAAACCTTCAACCCACCCTATCCTTGTGATCAACTTGTGAGTTGATTGAAGAAGGAAGATCACCACATTTTGGAACAAGAGAAGTTTAAGAAAAGGTTAGTAACTATTGTAACCAAAGATGAGTGAGTTATTCTTTCCATATTGATCATGCATGTCATGATCTAGAGTTTGTCCTTGTAGATTGAGCACCATTCCATAAAGAGGAAAAACAAGGGTTGTCTAAATCAATGTTTGGACAGAAATTTAGACAAGGAAACGAGGACTTAAGGACCACAAAAGGGAGATTTTAGCTACATAAAAAGGTAAGATGATATACATTTTAAAGTGCTGAAAAATAATATGTTGCATGTGGATTTTGAGTGATTTGTGGCTGCATATTATGTGAAAATATATTTGTACTTAGAATGGGAATGTATGCATAATGATCATGATTACGTATGAAAAATTTGGATGAAAAAACGGAGGATTTAATCCTCATGAAAAGAATAAAATTTATAGTTGTAACTAAAAGTGACCGACGGTGAAAAGGGGAAGGACCACTTGAACATTTAATTTATTTGTGTGAATAAAAATAAAATTCTGCATTTTGAACCAAATGGTGAAATTATAAATGAGCCTAGAAAACGGATTGATGGACATAAATCATCTAAAAGGAATGGGTATACATGGACTAAACCGAAATTTAGACCTAAGGGACTCAAATGGACCATTTGGAAAAAAACAAAGGATTTAAAATGAAATTTTACCGCAGGGACTAAACTGTAAAAATGGCAAGTATATTTTAGACAATAGGTCTGAAATATTTTTGAGTTGAAACCATGCAAATAAGGTACAAAAATTAGTCCTTATGCATGAATCAAACCAGTTAGGAAATTAGAGACCAAAATAGCTAAATTGTAAAGATCTAGGACCGAATTGAAATTGACCTTAAGAACCAGATTTTAAAATTTGGTAATTAAATTTGGATAGAGATTTTTTAGCATAAATTATACATAAAATATTTAAATTATGGAAAAAATCAAAAGTGACAAAATTTTGAGTAAGATGATAATGTAATTTACCTAGAAATCGAAAAATAAATTAGTAGAAATAATTGAACTTTTTAGTAAACATACATAACCCTAAATTAAATGGAAGAATGAATTATAAATAAAGAATTTTCTAAAAATATAAATAGTAAAAATAAATAATTAAACAAATCACCTGATAAAGGTATAAGAAAAGTTACAAATTATTTAAATTTTACTAGAAATTTTAAGGAAGCCTAAGAAATATAATATTTATATTTCAAATAAAAGAAGAGGAAATGGTAAAAATAAAAAAAGTATAGATTAAAGAGTAAGTTTTTGAATTACATAAATGAATAAGGAAAATATATTGAATAGAAATATTAAAGTACATAATCAAATATTTATTAAAGTGAAATTATTACCGAGATGAAGTATATTGAAGAAAATGTAATAATATCATTAAGTGGAAATATATATAGCCCTAAGATTATTGTGTTAGAAAAATGAGATTTGTAGATAGCTATGACATGCCATTGATCTGCAGATCTACCTATGTGATAGTAGGGATACAGTGAAGTACCATGATGTAAGAGTGTACAGTAGGTACCCCGAATGGTTTAAACTTAATGTGCTTTCCACAAAGATTGATTAAACGATTAATTGAAAAATTAATCGATGTGACTGAGCGGCTTGGCCCAAATGTGTTTTTATGACTAAGGATCGTATCAGCATAATACTCTTTGACTAAATGTTAAATGGTGAATTGAAATATTTGTGAATAGAAAATTTATATTGATTAATTGAGAATTCGACTAAAAGTATTATTATGATTTTGATATAATAAAATTGTGCACATAAATTAAACTGAACAAATCGAAATGGAAATTGATTAACATTTCAGTATTATTATTATATTATTATTTTCTACCCCTACTGAGCAAAAATGCTCAGCGTGCTTATTTTTGTCACACACAGATACCAGTCTTCGGGGACATTGATTTACTAGGACCCAAACAGAGGAGGCAACGAGCATCGTGATGTATGTAAATATTTATTTTGAAATATTTTGGCATGTACTAAGGATTTATTTTGGAATGTAATTAATGTAAATCCTAGATTTTGGTATGTAAATATAAGAATGTTAATATTTAAGTGACTATTTTATAATTATTATCTGATATGATACGACTGTTAAATTGATGAGATAGTGTCGCCTGTCGAGATTTTTGAGTCTCAGCAAGAGATGTGATGCGGAACAGATGGACCAGTTGGCCTTAGATTTTTAAGAAAACTTGAAAATTTCATCGTTTAGGAATTATAATTCAATTAGGATTATTGTTTTAGGATTTATAATTCAATTAGGATTGTTACTTTAGGATTTATAATTCAATTAGGATTGTTGCTTTACGATTTATAATTCAATTAGAATTGTTACTTTCGGATTTATAATTCAATTAGGATTGTTGCTTTAGGATTTATAATTTAATTAGGATTTTTGCTTTATGATTTCTAATTCATTAGAATTATTTTTGCTTTAGAATTTCTACTACTATATATATGTACTTTGCGTTGTTTTTTAAATTAATCAATCTTGAAGTATTCAGTTATATTCTTTTAAAAAATTTGACTTTTCGCCTTTTTCTTTATTTTCTTGTTCATCGTTCCAAACCGACGGTATTGGTTTGAAAATCCTGACGGAGTATAATCGTCTCTATTGTTTCACATTTCTGTTCTGCGTCAGTTGGTATCAGAGCGAGATCATCCATAGCCGACAATCACGAAACTCAATTTACTGTAGTGGAGGCAACCTTGGCAAATGTAACGGAGCAAATCTCGCAACTAACTCTGGCTATCCGAGATAACAACCAACTAGCGGCGGTGATTCCACCACCACCAGCTCTTGAAGCCGTAGTTCCCCAGCAAAATCGGAACTACTACAGAGGTCGCGAGGAATTCAATAGGGGCTACAGAATAAAGGTAGATCTTCAAAATTTCTCTGATTCATTGGATGTAGAATATGTTCTTGATTGGTTAGCAGAGGTGGATCGGTTCTTTGAAATCATGAATGTGGAGAAAAAGCGCAGAGTTGCAATCGTCGCCTACAAATTGAAGGATGGCGCCGCAGCATGGTGGAATTCGGTTCAGAACGAGCGCTATCGTAGGAGGCTTGGTCCCGTGCAAGATTGGGTGCTGATGAGACAGATGATTGAGCAACGATTTTTGCCTTCTGGATCTACAAAACCTTCTAAAATGGAAGGGAAACATGTTATTGTTGTCTCTACTAAAGTCCACAAAGTGTTAAGCAAAGTTGAGGAGTCTGGGGATGCATTGGCTTTAGTGGTTAGAAAGAAAGCCGAAGAGGAGGAAGCGATACATATTCCACTTAAAAAACTGTTTGAGGAATTTCCAATGATAGTGGAAGAACCAGCACGTTTGCCACCTTCGCGGGATATACAACATCAGATTGATTTCATTCTTGAATCCAAGTTGCCAAATCTACCTCATTATAAGGTGAGTCCGAAGGAAAGTGAAATTCTTCAAAACAGGTTGAAGAGTTGTTAAAGAAAGAGCACCTCCGATAAAGCATAAGTCCTTGTGGAGTTTCTACATTATTGGTTCTAAAGAAAGATGAGACTTGAAGAATGTGCATTGATAGCAAAGCCATCAACAAAATTACTATTCAGTATCATTCTCATATTCCTCGCTTGGAGAACATGCTGGATCAGTTATCAGGATTTACAGTTTTCTCCAAAATGGCGCACTTTATTCCTTGTAAGAAAACTAACGATGCATCTCATATTGCCAAATTATTTTTTCAAGAGATTGTTTGTTTACATGGCATTTCAAAGACTGTAGCTGATAAGCACAGGCGTTTCAACTCTTTCAATGTTGATGATCAAGTTATAGTTTCAAATTTGATATATCTTGATATAGCACCAGCATTCGGTCAACTCCTCACCCATTCTTGGTTCCAATTTGTTGGTTGTTTCAACTCCTCACCCATTCCTCACCCATTCTTGGTTCTAATTTGTTGGTTGTTTCAACTCCTCACCCATTCTTGGTTCTAATTTGTTGGTTGTTTCTTCCTTTAGTTCTCATGATATTTGGCTCCGATATCAAACTAGTATCAAGCTGTTAGTACTTGTGTTAAGGATCGTATCACGGATTGAAGGGTAAAGGACAGGTTCCCATTGAGAAGATCTTATGGCTTAAACAAAATAGTGAGCTCCTTGAAAAAGGAGCTCACAAACCTCAAGGCTCGACAATCAAGAGTCTCATTTTCAGCTTTGATTGATTGTACTTGATTTTGACTATTATTATCTCCATAAATAAAATAGCCTTTAGATATAAAAAGACAAGTACATCTCCTACTATAGCTACCATTTGATTTTCCTCCTATCTGAATAAATCTTGCAGCAACTATAGCTACCATTTGATTTTCCTAACTCATTTATCTAACTGAACTCAGCTCTCACGCACTTGGTTATTTTCCCTACAAATCTGTAACTCCTTTCTTATTACACTTTAATGCTGAGTCATATCCCTCAGTTATTGTATATATAGAATTTGTATCCATTGGTTAAGCATAAATTACCCTTGCATTGGAATGGATAGACAACAGATTTCTCCCTAATTCTCTCCTCTCTCTATCTCTCTATCTCTCCCTCTTTTCTTATTTATCTATCTTCTTCTTCTTTTCATTCTCCTTCTTCAGTTCTAATATTCCGAACAACAACGACAACAACAACAAAGCCTTAGTCCCAAACAAGTTGGGATCGGCTGTATGAATCCTCTAACAAATAAGCTCCCAGGTTTCTAATGTTCCGAACAATTCAGAATTTTACTAGGTAAGAGTTAGTATTAGAGCAAGGTAGAGGAGTGCGAAATGCTTGACTCCTATCCGATCTGGGTTGCTTTGTAACAGTTGGTATCGGCTTTCTCTCCTATTGCTTCTTTAATATTCTCATATCCGGTATTCTTTCTATTCTTGATCATTTTCTTTTTCTCAATCTTCTAATCATTCCTTGATTTCAGATAATCATGATTTTCATTTGTACAAATACAAACAGTTTTAGCCACACCATTTACCACCCGCTACCCATATTTGTTTTACCAAAAGTTAATTGTCCCTAGGAATTCCATTTCACATATAAACGTGTCAAACACACCCCGGTAAAGGACTATGATCAGTATCTTTCATCTCCAATGCCAATCTTTCCACCATTTCATATATTTCATCACATTGAAGATGATCCTTATCTTTAGACATAAAATGGATTACATGACCTCCAATCCCAATCCAACTACGGCCAACTTCCTTTCGCAGGCCCTTTTCCCTCATCTCTTTCCTTAATGTATCAACACTTTCCCACTTAGCTTCTTCAGCATACATATTGGAGAGCAAAACTTTATAGCCTGCCGCGCTGTATACCGAGCCCATTTCAAGTAATTTACTAGCAACAACTTCCCCCAATTCAACGAGTCCATGAAGTCTACAAGCCCCAAGAAGGGATCCCCAAATTTCCATTACATTCCCTTCTTTTCCCAACTGTTTAACAAACTCATAGGCTTCAATCACTCTCCCAACTCTTCCTAACATGTCTGCAACACAACAATAATGCTGAATTGAAGGTTGAACCTTAAAGTCTCTCTTCATTGACTCAAATATCTGAAGACCTTCATCAACCAAACCAGCATAACTGCAAGCTGACAAGACCGCAACAAAAGTAATTGCATCAGGTTCGATACCAGACTTCTGCATTGAATGAAACAAAGAGAGAGCACTCTCAACCATCCCATTTTGACCATAACCTAAAATCATTGACGTGTATGTGACAGAATTTTTCTCAGAAGATTTGGTAAAAACACGTTCAGCATAATTGATCGCACCTGATTTGGAGTACATGTCAACAAGGGCAGTTCTGACAAAGATATTGTGGTCCAATAAATAACGAATAGAGACTCCATGAAGCTGCTTTCCTGAATCTATACTTCCTAATGGATTACAAGCTGGGAGAATGGATGCTAAGGTCACAGCACTAGGCCTTAGATTTTGCTCAAGCATTTTTGAGAAGGTAACAAAAGCTTCTTCAATCAGCCCATTCTGTGTGTACCCAGCAATCATTGCATTCCATGTGGCTTCTCTATTTCTAGTATAGTTCTTCTCGAAAACCTGCTGCGCTGTCCTAATCAAACCTGTTTTAGCATACATGTCTATAAGATAGCTGTCCATTCCATCAAATGTTATGCATTGCCTAACAAGATATGCATGAGTCTGCTTCCCAATCTCTTGGTTTCTATGATTAGATGCTGCAGAGAGTAGACAAGTTACTGTCACAGAATCAACCGAATACTCTTGCTTCTGCATCTCATACACAAGCATCAACCCTTCAAGATACAGTCCATTCTGTATGAAACCAGAAATAATGGAATTCCATGAGACAACATCTCTTTCTGGCATCTTCAAAAAAACTTTGAATGATTTGTGGACACAATTGCACCTCGAGTACATGATAATGATTGCATTCACTATCCTTACCGGCAGTACTGTTAGATTTTTCATTATGAAGGCATGCATCTGTTGACCCAAGTCCAGACGCTGCAACTGTGAAATCGCTGTTAAAACTGAGAGAAAGGTTATATCATCAAGAACAGTCTGTTCTGCTTCCATAGCTTGAAGAAATAGATCAATTCCTTCAAAAAAGTAAGCATTCTGTACATACCCACCAATCATAGTGTTCCAAACTTCTGTATTCTTCTCCAAACAATGATCAAAAACCTTCCTAGCAAGATCAAGACAACAAAGCTCAGCATACATTGATATTGCTGAACTCACAACAAACAAGTCATTCACATATTGACTACCCAGTTTAAGAAGCATCCCATAAAGAGCATTTGCATTCTTATAGTGACCAATGCTCGAGAGAGCAGGAAAAACATTGACAAAACTTACTGGACTTGGTTTAATCCCTGTTCTCATCATTATCCTAAATTGTCTAATGGCCTCTATATATCTCTTGGTCTTCACATACCAAGAAATCATAGTATTCCAACCAATCACATGTCTCTCGGGCATTGTCCTAAACACATTATATACTAAGTCATACTTGGAGAAGTCAAAATCATTCAAGCAGCACCTGCTACTCAAACATGTGGAGTACATATTTAAAAGAGAATTATACACAGTTCGACTAGGGTGTGATAAACAGCGAATAAAATGGCAATGAATTGTTTTACCTATTGCTAGATTGTCAGTTATTGCGCAGGCTTTAAGAGTAGAAGAGTAAGTATATGAATCACATTTGGTGTGAGGAGAAGTACTTATAAGTTGCGAATAGAATAAAAGGGCTTCGAGGGGCATGTTGTTGCAAATGAAGCCAATAATTATCGTGTTCCAAAGAAAGGTAGTTGGGCGAGGAATTGCGTCGAACAGTTGACGAGCAAGATGGAGTTGTCCCTCTTGACAGAGCCTGCTCAGGCGAGAGCGGACCGTGGGGGCATTAAGAGGGCGACTTGGTGGTAGTGAGACAGTAAATCGAGAGGCTTCAAGGTGGTGGTAGTTGGAGGAAGGAACAGTGCGAAGAGAGGGTGGGGAGGGTGGGATAGGAAGAGAAGAAGGGGAGGACATAGGTGACCTATTAGACATTAGAATCAAGGCTTCTTCCTCCTACGCTCTCCTATAATATCGATAAGTTGATTTGGTGCCGGCACGAACATATATAAGTGTTAAGCAAGTGGTAGTTTGAATTAAATGGCTATGAATTTAAATTTCAATAGCAGCAGGATACGGTTTTATTTATGTGGGTAAGCTCCTTGTGCGCATTGAGTCATCAGCCTCCCACTTACGTATTTCTGAAGCATTGTGATTTAACACTCCGTTATTTTGTCGGGCCAGAATACGAGAAATCCTTAAATTACTAGCGGCTATAAAAATATACCGCCGATGATGGGATGACGAGATTGTCTTTTCCTTGAACCCTCTATATAAAATATCTTTATCACTTTCTTAATAAATTTATTGAATTTAAATTAACACTAAATTTATTTTAAAAATTTTAATAATTTTATTAATATATTTTTTATATAATTTATTTGATATTGTAATTGAATAATAAAAAATAAAATTATTTTTTAAAAAAATATTTTTCATGAAATATTTCATGTAAAATATTATATAAATTATTTTTCTAAAAAATTTCAAAAATAGCTTATTTTTTATTATTTAATTATTATATATAAAATTAAAAATATTAATAAATTTATATATAAAAATTTGCTATGATTAGTAAATTTCAAAAAATAACTTTCTATTTAAAAAAGATCAAATTATTTTTGTCTTAAAATTATTTAATTTCTCTGAAAATATTTTCTCTTAATTAATTTTTTAATGCCTAAATATTTAAAAATATTATTTTAGAAAATATTTTGCGTAAAATAAATGAAGACACGTTTTTATTGATTTATATATTTTTAATTTTATTTACAATGTTATATTTATCTTATATATTATTATAATTCAAATACAAATTTTTAAGATATAAATTATAATAACCATTAAGAAAACAAGATAGTATATAATTTAAGGAGTATTAATATAAATATATCATATAATAATTTTTATAATTAAATATGTAAAAAAAATAAAAATATTTATTATAGGAAATAAAAATAAATCGAATTTAATTTTAATTAATTAAATTATACATATACTTTAAAATTACACTATAATAACTCTAATACATAAACTAAAATTCAAAAAAATAATTTTTAAAGCAAAATTATTTTTCCTTAAATACGTACAAACAATAAAATATAATACTCCTCGTATAGATATAATCCGATATAAGATGGGATAACATCTATATTATTTAGATCATACTATTTTATCACATATATCAAACAATAATTGACTCATTAATACGATTTAAATATGCTCATAAGTAGGTGTGGATATGATAATTTATCTGACATCCTAATAGCATAAAAAATGAGCATCGAACCTAGAAAGACCTCAATTGAAAATCTAGACCTAGGCGGGATAAAGGATGAAAGCGCTTCCCATAAAGCCCCAAGGACAAAATCGTCACCCCGACCTCGAGCCACAACCCATGGCGAGACATCATATCTCACCCCACCATGAACCGAAATATGTCTCTCAGTGTCTCCTGTACTGTGATACCGGGAGACTATTCCCTTGGACCCTACTGACTGGGCCATTATGTTCTCATGATGGCTGACAAAGCCTAGCCGCCACAAACAGGAATCTACCTTTAATATCGACCCTTCAAATCTCGTCAAGATTAGATTAATGATGCAATGGACTACTAGTGTGGCTCGTGCCTTGATCCATTCAGAGCTTTTATGTCCATGCAAGAAAGTTCAGATTCATTTCACAATGAGTACTGTTGGATCCAACCCTCCTTTAAACAACTATCATTGGATTAAAACGGTCGCTTCCTGCTGTCAAAACCATGTTCAGACCATAATAATTTCTCTCATCGAGCTACTCATTAAATGCGGTTGAGCCAATTGTCGCATTTACTGTTCCGTATACCTTTAAACATTAGTCGTTGGATGACTCTTTTAAAAGGAGGATCGTAGAATTTAAATTAATATTTCATTTTAATTTTTATTGAATAATTTAAATTCATGTCAACTGATATTTTTCAAATTCAAGTTTTGAGTTCAATTGGATTCCAACCTTAATATTAAATATAAGCTTGATTTTTCATGATTATGAAAAAATTAAGCTCTATTTAAATATACTCGAACTAAATTCAAATTACTCATTAAAAATAATATCAAAAAAATAATATCAAGGAATTACAGAAGGAACCCATATATTATCTGTTGACACCATGAGCTCTAATGAGCATGTTTTGATGATTCCAAAACTTATAGAACTTATCTTTATTTTTAAAGGAAATATACTTTGTTATAATTCTGTGAAGTAAATGATTATAGATTGATATTGAAGAAATGAAAATGAAGAAAGGATCAAATATACTAATACAAAAGGCCTTGAAATAGTAAGAATTTAAAGATTTTAAATCATTAGGTAAATTTAGAATTCTTGTCAAAAGAAGTATAAGAGTGTGAATTGCCAAACATGTTAAATCATACATACATGCATATTCATATGCTACAAATTAAGTTTAAAAATTTGATTTCGAAGTTTGAATAAAATATAGCCACTGAGTTGAAAGTAGAATTTAGACTTTTAAAATTAGAATTTCTATTTTCACGATCCTAGATTCTAAAATCAACTCTATAGAGGTTCAACTGGAGTTTGAAAATAACAGTTAATTTTCACTGAAATATATGTTAAATCTATCCAAATCTTTTCCAAACAGTTAGTTTATATCAGAAATATATATTTTGAGTTAAAGTATCTCATTTACATTTAAGATAAGCAATTTTACATTAAAAGAATTTACTACAAAGAGTTTTTCTTCACTTGAGCATTTTTTGGCAAATTCAACTTTTCTCCTTCTTTATAGCTTCAGTTGTAACAAGAGAAAAACAATAGTTAATTTCTTTCATCTATCCAAAACTTATTTAAAGTTTAGTGCAACCTTGTGATAACTTGTGTTTGTGAGTGTTTAGTGAAAAACACTTGTGAAATGTTATAAAAGTCTTAGAAAACTTAAGAAGGTTACAAGAGTTTTAAAAAACTAGGGAATGTTACAAGAGCTTTAGAAAACTTGAGAAGTTTACAAAAGTCTTATAAAACTTGAGAATGTTACAATAGCCTTGCAAAACTTGAAAGAATTGTAAAGGCATGTCTCTTACCCATTTATAATAGTTAATAATAAAGGAACAACTCAAAGAGGAAGCTTTGAGATAATGGACGTAGGTGGGAAAGCCGAACCACTATAAATCCAAGCATTCAATCTTTTAATACCTTAATCTTTTTACAATTCATGCTCTTTTCATCTTATTTATACTGCCTTTAGATTATCTAATTTGCTATTATTGTTATATCTATGATAAACTATTGAATAATTATATTTGTAGTGCATTTGAGTAGAAGTTTTTAGAAATTATAGTTTCAGCACAATATATTTTCTGCCCTAGGTAAAAGATTTCTAAGTTGTTTTGACTAAAAATAAATATTTGAAAAAGTGTTAAAAGGTCCAATTCACCCCTCTTGGACCTAACTTTGGAACTTCACTATCTCGTAACAACAACTAAATTAATGGGAAATAGTCCACCTTCCTCACATATTTTACCCATGTGGGATTGGAAATGCGGTCTACAAATTTGATCTCATTTTAAATATAATCGAATTAAATTGTTAGTGAAAGTGATTTTCCTTTCGATGAGAAAATATTCCTTATCCTCACATCGTGAAAATCTTAATTGCATAGAAATATTTTAATTAATATTTTTTAAGTTCAAGTTTCGAATTAAATTCGACTCGAATCTTAATATTTAACTATGAGTTTGACTTATTGACAAATTTGATCTCCATTTGAATATATTTGAATTAAATTCAACCTACCCATTAATATTAAAAAAAAAGTGATATCAACATACTCGCTTATGATAGCAATTTCCCTATTACCAGAGAAAGTAAATTTCTTATAGTAGTAGAAAGTGAGCTTCCCATTTTATAGAAAAGCACCTCATTTTGCTCTCTTTTTTTTTTTTTTTTTTTTTTTTTTACAGATATAAGATTAGAAAATTCTAATGGCATTCCCATTTAAAAATGAAAAATTCACTAAATTAACTAAACTTTCTTTTTTATTTCTAAGTAATACAAGCAACTTGTTTGCATTTGCAGCGTAAGTAAGCAAGTGCTTCATTGAAGATTTTTCATCATATCTTCAATCAAACGATCCAAGCAAAAGGATGAAGATCCATCATTCATCAAGGCTTTCCTACTCTTTTCACTCATCTCTTTCACCTTCTTCCTTATTTCACTATCGTGTTCCATCACACACTTTATTCCTCTCTCTATATCAGCAGCACTTACTATTGTTTCACTCTCTCTCCAATAATCCATTTTAATTTCCACAGCCAATCCCAACTCAGTCACCATTGTGAAGGCATTGAATTGTTGCTCTGCGTACATTGGCCATGCGGCTATTGGGACACCAAACCATATGCTCTCCAGTATAGAATTCCACCCACAGTG
>CAOGCB010766441.1:0-14883 GCA_948266635.1 Cnidoscolus chayamansa
CTAGTGTCTAAATATATTGAAAAATATTTAGTATTAGTTATATAAATACTATATTAATTATTTAACTTATTCAGTTATGTCACTCACTTGATTCAATGCTTTTCCTTGATTCACTAAATCCTCTCAAGTCTTTGTATGACATTTTTTAATCCCAACATGATTTCATCATCATTTCCAATGTCATGTGGGCCATATTGGTATTGGGATTTAGAAAGTATCCTGCACAATCAATTATAAACATAAGTAATTCTTTATAATGTATATTATATAATAATAAGTAATAACTTGTGTAATATGCTAAAGTCAATATTTACTTATCAGCTGCATGTAAGTCATGATGCAATTGAAAATTCCATCTTGCATCAATTATTTTCCAATATTCAATGTAGCTTCTGGAATTCTTTTGAATAGCCAACTTCGCTATTTCCATTGCTTCATATGTAAAGCCCAATGTTGGCTTTTCATCACCATCTACTAATCTCAAAACTTTTAGAAGAGGCTCTTGAACTTTCATTATTTGTTGGGCCTTCTCCCAAAAGTTTCTGCTCACGCTGCCCAAGCCAAGAACTATTCTTTCGGCTTCATAAGCTGGTCCACTTGTAGCTTGTCCATACTTGCTTGACAGCCATTGCTCAGATTCAAACATGTTCCTTAACCCCACTTTATATCGGACAAGAGACTCCAATGCAATATAGTTTGTGGCAAATCTTATGATGCCAGGTCGAATGATATCTCTATTGTTTGTGAAAATTTTCATATAATTAACCATTCAATTGTGATTGTAAATAAATTGTGTAATGACTTTAGCTTGGTTAATTATCTTCTTTACACTCTTCTTCTTTCCAATATCTTCTAGAATGAGGTCAATGCAATGTGCACTACAAGCTGTCTAATACAAGTTAGGAAACTTATCTATCAATTTCTTTCCCTCAGATTTGATGGCAGCCTCATTATCTATCGCTACTTGAACAACTTTTTCAGGGCCAACTTCTTCTACAACCTCCTTCATAATCCTAAAATAATAATTGCCATATTTATGTTCCACATTTGAAGCATCAATAGTCTTGTGGAACACTGTGCCACTGTTTGAATATACAAGAAAATTTATAATTCTCATTCTTGTAGGACCACTCTATCCATCACACATTATAGTAATTCATCTTTCTCTCTAAATTCCCTAAAATGAAGTAATATATTTTTTCATTTCACTGTATTCATTTTTGAAATATACTTCTGCAATCTCTTAAGCACTTGGTGGAAATACATTAGGCTCAATTTCAGTAGCTGTTATCAAAAGTGGCTTAGTCCAAGGTAACTCCACAATACTAAAAGGTAGTCTATTATGAATGACAAGGTTTCCAAAAGGTTTTATTGTCGGTTCCTTATGAGTCTTCAACTATTTGCTTTTTAATTTTGGTTGCTTTTGGTGAGCTATACCCTTCTCTAATTCAACCTTTGCTGCAACCAATCGAGAAGCTGGTGTAGATGCTTCTGCATTTCTAGTTGCTTCTCTACTCTTTTCACGAGTAGTAGCCGAAGGAACGACCTAATACTTGTCTGCTACTACCACCTGCATCATATGTAGTACCACTTCTTCTATGGAATTGATTTTCTTCAAAATGTCTCATGCTAACACTTCTTGCCATTTCTAATTTAAGATCCTCTTCCTCCTGCTCCTTATCATCATCATCAACTCTATCGATATTTATGATCTCTTCTTCTAATTTCCTTTCCCTCTTCTGCTTATTTTTTTTAGCCAGTTGATATTCTTTTAAGACATTGGTCATATCCCTTCTAATTTGGGTTGACACTTTTTGACAGCCTACAACTTGGCTTGGTATATTAGCTAAGTGTAACTTCAATCTTGTTATTCCCCCAGTTATTTTTCTTCCACAGAAATTGCACATCATTTCTCCCTTTTTCCCTGTTAGTGTTGGAAACTTCCATCCAATCCTTCACTTACTTTAGCACCACTACCAAAAGAACATCCACGATACAATTTCTTTCAATGTCTAGGTGTGTAGTAGAGAGGTAACTGTTCACAAAATTAAAGTAATAAAAGTTTGGGTCAACTTGGTTTTGCAATTTACATTTACTTTAAATAAGATACATAATTCACCATTACTAAATTAATACTAACTACTAACTAAGTCATAAACATCAATTTATATCAAATTAAGTCATAAACATCAATTCATATCAAATTAAGTCATAAACATCAATTCATATCAAATTAAGTCATAAACATAAACATCAACTCACATCAAAATTAGTTCAAATCAAGAAAAAGACAAGTAATCTTTTAGATGAGAGATATAGTAACATACTATTACTAAATTACTAATATAATTTTAACTCAAAATTTGAGCTTTGAGCCTTTGATCAACAAATATACAAAAAACAACAAAAGAACAGTAAATAATAGCAAAAACAGAAAAAAAAAAAAACAGAAACTTTTTACTCTAAATATAGTCCCAAATTTTCAATTAACCTAAACCTAAACATAAAAGTTTTAGTTATCATAATTATAAAGTTATTTTATAATTAACAATGTATTATAATATACTAAATTTCTAGAAAGTAGTTCAAATCAAGAACATAACACATAATCTTATAGATTAGAGACATAATGACATACTAATGTAATTTTAACTCAAAACTTGAGCTTTGATGGACAAATATACAAAGAAAAGCCAAAAACAGCAAATAATAGTAAAAACAGAAAAAAAAAAAGAGCAACAAAAACTCACCTTTTGGAAGAAAGAAGTCAGGAACTATGGAATAGAGGTCTTTTTTGTGATTAATGTTAGCTTTAAGAGAGAAAAATGCAAGAGAATGAGTTTTTGTTAGTAAGAAATGGAGAGGTTTTGAAGAGAGAGAGACTTTTGAACCTTCTAGGACGTTTGAGAGCAGAAGAAAGGCAGAAAATGTGTGATTTTACTGTGTGGCATGTGAAAAGGGTAGGGGTGACGACGTAACAGCCGTTACACCTGCATTATTTGGGGGCCTTGTGAAAATCGGGTTAATGGGTAAGAGGCTCCCAAAATCCCGTTACATAATGACCGTTATTTTTAATTCCATGATTGGCGTCGCTATTGGTGATGGATTAGATGCTACTTTTGGTGATGGAATTGCTGAAACTTAAGGTGCCTGTGCCTTGCAAGAGGCAGCCGAGAGACCCAAGATCATGAAAAATTAAGCGTGCAAGAACTTTTTCATCCTTACACAAACTAAGAGAGAAAAGAGAGAATAAG
This sequence comes from Cnidoscolus chayamansa, assembly GCA_948266635.1. NCBI lineage: Eukaryota > Viridiplantae > Streptophyta > Magnoliopsida > Malpighiales > Euphorbiaceae > Cnidoscolus > Cnidoscolus chayamansa. The sequence goes on from CAOGCB010766441.1 coordinate 3,255, forward strand.
ATGAAAGCTTAGAGCACTTGAGTGAAGAGAGCAAAAAGAGTGCAATATAAAAGGGGAGAGAGAATAGTTCTACCTAAGTACTAGAGACATTGCCCTTCCTCTCTTGTGCTGTACACAGAACGAGTCCCCACAAATTCATCCTCCCCCTTACCTTTGAAACCCATCTCCATTTCACACCATAGCTCTTTAGCCATAAGCCAAGTTCAGCAATTGCCAATGACAACGGCATGTTCGGCAAAATTGTAACAGAATGGACTTCATGAGATCTTTCCTGCTGGCCTGTGAAGGTTGATGTCTGCTGTTTGGATAATTTTTCTCGTATTTGAAAAAAAAAATCTGCATGTTGAATTGTATGGAGAGTGAAAAGAAAAGGTTTTTAAAGGAAGGAGACAACTAACAGCTATGAAAGGCCACGTAGATAGCAACATAACGTTCACTTGCATTTTATTGTGTAAAAACACTTTTCTGGATGTACAAATTTGTGTTTAAGGGTGACAACTGACAAGTTTTACTAGTTGAGGTGCTCAATAGGTCACAATTTTAGGACAGAGGTGCATTAGGCAAAAACTAAATAATACATGTTTATGATGATCTGTTTGGCTAATTGGCAATTGAATTAAATCATTAATTGAAAAAAAATTAGTGAATGGTATAAAAAATTAAAAGGGGGTAATAGAATTATTTGTGGATGAACTTGATTAAAGGTTTATAAAATTTAGATTATTGATAAAAATAATGACAAACAGAAAATAATATTAGTAAATAAAATAAATACTTTTTTATTAAAATAAAATAATGTTATTGATAAATAAGGATCAATCAAAATTAAGTATGGATCAATCAAAATTAAGTATCAATTTTCAAAAAGAAAAAGTATCAATTAATTTGACTATAAGAAATCAAGACAAGAAAAATGGGAAAAAAATAGTGATTTTCTTAACTGAGAACGTGCTGTAGCAAGCCAAAGTGACATTTTGTGAGATCAAGATAAAAGTTGAGAGATTTTATTTTAATGAATTGCAGTTGAGTGATTAAATTGAAACAACCACCTGAATTGAGGAGGGTTGGTGCAGTTAATCCTAATTTCCTAATTTTGATTTCTTCTGCTTATTGGAGATTAATTTTTCTTCATATTTGTTTGGCTAAATTTTATTATTATCCCTTCAGTCAATGATTCTCTTTCTTCTCCTTCTTTTTCTTCTTTCTTGACTGGATAAGTTGATAACAGCCTGTTGATGTTCAATGGTTAAAATTGGTAGGCTAATATCTCGTTGAAAAATTGCAGATCCCCTTTTGCGTAGTTGTTGGGTGGCTAATGGGGCAACCTATGGACTTAAATTTTCAACTCTTTGAAACAGCAACCCTCTTCATCACTGTGCTAGTTGTGGCATTCATGTTGCAGGTTTGTGGCAATTTGTTTATTCTTTTATCCACTTTGTTGAAAGATTCTTGTGATTATAATGATTTCTTCTTTTCTTGTATGAAGCATCATATGCAGTATGAATAGATCTATTATTCTTCTTAATATGACTTCTTGACAAAAAAAATTTTGTTGTTGACTCTTGTTATCGCATTTTATGATTTTAACTAACATGGATAGTGGGAGGTTGTAAATAGGTGATTTAGTGAGCTTAATTTGTTGTATGTTCTTAGCAAATGGCAATTGATAATGAGACAGTTACAATAATTGAAGACAAAAATATAGAGAATGAAATGCAAGAAACTATAATTGATGTTCTATTGGAAATATGCACCAGTTGAAACCAAAATAAACTAATCGTTTTACCTGTACATTGTGTGGATTACTTATTCTTTTATTTAATAATATATTTTATATTTTCAAAATCATACTTCAAAATTTTATTGATTCAAAAGTTTTAATGATTTTATTTCAAATATTAATAAATAATCTTTTAAGAACAAATGAAACAATTTTGTATTTGATAAAAGATGTAAAAATATATGAATTTTAATTTTAAAATTTCAAATTAGTTGCTTAATGTATTAATAATAATTTTTAAAATATTTGATGTATATTAATAAAGGATAAACAGAGTAGAAGTAACAAAAACCATATGTCATGTTGCAAATCTTGAATTGCCATTATTAAAATTCTTAAATTCTAAATGAAATAAATGTTTTAAAATTCAAATGTTTAGTTGCATGAATAATCTTTTAGGCGAACAATTTAAATATATATTCATATTAGTTTTTTTAAAATAAAAATATGTTTAAATTTATTATGTATAATGGAAAAATTTAGAGATCTTAGAGTGATTATAACTTTTTCTAATACACTGAAATTTAATTTAGAAAATGACTGATTTGTAGAGATTTTTGATATGATGAGTAGAATATTGTAATATTTGAAATTGTAAAGAATTTTTAATAGATTTAGTAAAAATAATTTTAGGGAACTTTTTTTTGTTTTTTGTTTTTTTTTTTTTTGCATGAGATGAGATTTTAATAGTTGAAATTTAAAAATGTTCAGATAAAGTTGATGTTTAGTATGCTAAGCAATTATTTTATATAAAAAACACAAAACTAAGGACAAAAAATAGAGGCTATGCCACCACGATTACTCTGCTTAAGTTGATATATATTAAACTAAATCTAATAGTGTGGTTAAACAAATGCAATTGGCATCCTTTACTAATGGTGCTTTGTAGATATATAGATTAAACCACATAACTTAGTAGTAATGTTTCTAAAGTCATATAATTAAAAGAATTACATTTATCAATTAAATTTTTTTCTTGATTTTTTTATATATTTTATTTGTTTGAAATTTCAATTTTTAAATAGATAATATATATTGTTTGAAAACTTGCCAATTGCAAGTGGCATGAACTGCCTTAAGAAAATGTGAAGTGCCATATATTTTGAAAACGTCATCACTATATTTTGACTTTTTCAAATTGAAAGTTACCCCATCTAATTTTCTGTTCATCGCATGAGAATCGACTAAAACATCCTTAAACATATGCTACTTTTTTATAATTGGATAATATTAAAATTAACACTTGCATCTCTCGATTTTATAAACATAAATGTTTAATTCCCTGTATTTTGATTTTATCAAAAGGCAAAAAAATTACAATGTTCTTAACTGTGAAAACTTCCAAATTTCAAGTACATAGTTGTGTGACTTGAAGTATATTCACTTAAATGGAGTTCATTATTATTTTTATTTTGGATTTTTTTTTGTTAAATATATAACTTTTTTTTTTCATATTCAAGAATTTATTTGCTTTTTATCGAAACTTTTTTCTTTCTGGAAACATTAATGAAAAGAAGATGGGAACTAGACAATGTCTTTACAAGTAGCTGTGTGATCAAGTAATTTGGTTTGAATTTGAAGCCATGTGTTACTAGTGAGTGATCTTGTGATGTCTCCATCTCTCTTCTTGATTGCAATGCTTTGCTTTCCTTTCTTTTAGTTGCCTCTACATTTCCAAGTATTGTTCACAACACCTAAAACGGGAAACTTCTTTTTCAAGCTTTATTTCTGGCTTGAATCTTATCCTATTGATACATTATTGAAAGCACTAAAGATAAACATATTTCATTAACTTCATTATGAAGTCAAAGCATAAGAGCAAATTTGGTAAACACATTTTTATTGTATAATCTTACAGAACCTTCTTTAAATTCTAATTGTAAACTCAACAAAGAACTCATAGTTTTACCACTAAAAAATATATTAATAAGTCTCTCATATGATGAGGTCTCCCATGGAAGAACTGGAAGAAAGAAAATTATTTTATATGTTGAGAAATAAAACAAAACTTATATTACCTGCTTATCCATGTAATCAACTATTTTCTTCTCAAGTACCATTGGCTAAGAGAAGTTTTTGTTGTGGTAAAAGTATTGGACTCCTTGAAATAGCAATCTGATTGGTTAAATTAAGTTTCTACCCAGTTTTTTTTTTTTTTTTTTTTCATTTAACTGTTTCGATTTGAGTTATTTGTCATATATATTTTATAAGTTGAAAAAATATGAAGATTTGGTAGCAAATACTTGAAGCCAATTATGAAGCATGGAGCAATACTGTAAATTGTGCTTTAGAATAGTATAGTAACAACAGAATCATTTGCTAGAGAAAATATGGAAATATATGAAATAACACTAAAAACTCTTCAAATTGTTTTTATGTAGGAAGGGACATCGAACTATTTTAAAGGATTAATGCTCATCCTCTGCTATCTCATAGTGGCAGCAGGTTTCTTTGTACATGTTGATCCTTCAAATGGTAAGTTTTTGAAACCACTTGGTTATTATGGTGAATAAATCCATAGTGCTTTCCATTGTTTATTATTTGTAAATTTTGATCCCAACCTTTCCTAATAGAGCTACATGAAATAAATTTGCCCTCATATTAGATACATAAAGAACTTCACTAAGAGTCATGATCTTACCAGATGTGAATTTGAGAAGAACGTTCCTTTTATTAAGGACACATGCAATCTTAGAATTACCAAGCTACACATTCTTCTCCTTCCCTCACAGTAGTGTAGGAGGTAAAAATATTTTTGTTTGTACTAATATGCCTAGTAGTACTGGAGTCTACTACTTATTTTTGCACATTGGCCGCAAGAAAAGTTTGAGAAACAATTGCAACAATAATATTATCTCCTTCAACTATACTTATTTTTGGCTTAGGAGGATTTTTATTTCCCACTCTTTTCCTGCACTAAGGTTCATTATAACTTGACTTACCACATAATATTATAATTATCCTAGGTTTATAGGGGCACCTGCTTCAAACCCCTCCACTTGTAGAAGGCTCATTCTTGATGAATTGAAATTATAATCTCCCATGCCAACAAATGCCGCAGTTTCTTCAAGTAATTCACTTCCAACAACTTGTATTGAACTTTCTTCAGATCAATGCTAATTTCCAATAAATTCAGTTCATTACTGCTTATCAACAATAGGTTTATGGGTCCTGTGGATCATAGACTCACTGTAAATTCAATAATCTAGTTTCCAACAAGTTTTCATATCTAATTTTTCTTCATCTTTTCCAATTCTCTGTATCTCAGCTTCCTCACGTCCCCAGTCCCCATTATCTTTTGCTTTCACTATGAATTTAAGAATATATTCTCTCTTTTCCTTCACTTCCTTGCTAACATGAGCTGCACCAGTTTGTATTATATTCAGCTCTTTATTAGTTGATGTATATGACTTGATTCTGAAGAAATTCACATTGATTTCCTGTTAGAATTCAATTTTGATCTCCTTAATTTCTGTGTTTTTTTTTTTAATTTACAGATGACTGAAGATGTATTGATCTTAATAGCAATGGCTGAAGCAAATATTGGCAACGTTGGGTTTGTACATTGGAATGTCACCAAAAAAAGGCATTATTTTGTAGATCCTCTTCATAGTCCCAGAGAGCTATTGATGCAAGCAACATCTTCCGAGGTTCTTCTGCAGTTCTTTTTCTTCTTTTAGTTTTTTTTTTTTCAAAAAATAATATTGAATTGTTCGTGCTATGTTGACAGTATGTAGTTTTAGATGGCGATTGAAGCTTTTGTACAACCAATATCAACTGATTATATATTACGATGGATTTGATACTTGCCAAGTATCCAATGACTCTGGCTAATTAGCCTTTTACATATTCTCCGCTATTTTCCGTCATTATTGTGTTCAGTTATTACTTGCAAGATACTACGAAGGGGTATGAAGGATCGTTTGGTGTGGTGGACATTGGCCATCATGGCCCTTTTAGTGTTTCTTCTGGAATCGGAATCGGAATCGCTTTTTGTTGCTCAAACAAATAATTATGGCTGTAACTGAAAAATCAAATTGGATGGATTAGATTTAGTTTAATTGGTTTAGTTTTTTATTTGACCAGTTTGTATTTTTATCTAATTGGTTTGGTTTCTATTTAAGAATTTCACTTTTTTTGTTTGGTTTAATTTTAAAAAGAAAAAGTTGAAATAATCAATTTCATCCATTTATTTAATAAATTAATTTATTGAGATGTTATTTATATTTTCAATCTAAATATTTTTTTTTATAAAATTCAATATATATATATATATATTTAAATTAAATAAAAGATAAATTAATTAGTTAAATAAAAAAAATTTAAATGGATTCAGTTCTTGAAAGGACGTAAGATGTCAAATACTCGGAGAAAGAGTATTTTGATACCGATATATAAGAATAAATAAGACATTTAAAGCTGCACAAATTATTGGGATATCAAACTTATGAGTCATACTATGAAATTATGGGAAATGGTTATAGAACATAGATTGAGGAGAATTACAAGAGTGTCGGAGAATCAATTTGGTTTTATAACAAGACGATTTACTTTGGAGGCCATTTCTCTTCTAAGAAGACTAATGAAATTGTATCAAGAGAAGAAGAAAGATCTTCACATGGTATTTATTGACTTGGAGAAGGCCTATGATAGAGTGCCAAAAGAAGTGCTTTGCTGGGTTTTACAGAGGAAGGGTGTCCATGTCAAGTATATTAAAATCATCAAGGATATGTATGAGAATGCATCCACTAGTGTGAAAACACCGGGTGGGGACACAGAGGCTTTTTCCATTACCATTGGATTGCATCAAGGTTCGGCCATGATTCCATATTTGTTTACTCTTGTTATAGACGAGCTAACCGGAAGGATACAAGATGATGTGCCTTGGTGTATGTTATTGGCAGATAACACTGTGTTAATTGATGAGACTAGTGAGGGAGTTAATCGTAAGCTGGAAGTGTGGAGGAAAACTCTTGAGGACAATGGTTTTATGTTAAGTAGGGGTAAAACAGAATATATGCACTGTGAGTTCAGTTTAAAGAAAAAGAAAGAACAAGAGGTTAATTTGGATGGAGTTTTGGTTTCAAAAGCCAAACAATTTAGATATTTGGGCTCCGTGTTTCAAAATGAAGGTCGTATAGACGAAGATGTGGCCCACAGAATACAGGTAGGGTGGACGAAGTGGAAGGGAGCATCAAGAGTTTTATGCGACCAGCGATGCTATATGGTAGTGAGTGTTGGGCACCTACAGGGCAACATCTTCATAAGATGAGCGTGGCAGAAATGAGAATGTTAAGATGGATGTGTGGCCATACTAGATTGGATAAAATTAAGAATGATCATATTCGGCAGAAAGTACATGTAGCGGAGGTTGGTGATAAGGTTAGAGAAAAAAAGACTTAGATGGTTTGGGCATGTTTTACGGAGACCTCCCCATGCAGTGGTTCGCAAGTGTGAGAACTTGATGGTTGATGGGGCTAAGAGAGATCGAGGTAGACCTAGGACAGTTTGGAAAGAAGTAATAGCCAGAGACTTACAAGCCTTAAATATTGATGCGGATTTAGTTAGTAATAGACCTGAATGGAGACGAAAAATCCGCGTAATGAAAGGAGTCTAAGGCGTGTGATTGTTGATATTGATTGTGACCTTATTTGTTAAAGAATCCATACAGCCGACCCCAAACTTATTTGAGACTAAGGCTTATTGTTGTTGTTGCTGTATTATTAAAATAATATGAGATAAATAATATAAAATAAAAAATTTATTAATAATTTATGCAAATTTTATCAATTTTATTCAATTACTATTAAAATAAATATGAAATAAATAAAATAAAATAAACAGTTTGTGTTAGTAATTTATGTAAATTTTATCAATTTTATTCAATAATTTAAACATATTAACGACTTAAAATTTTATTATAAATATACTATTTAAATTAATAATATAAATATAATAACATTTTATTTTAATTTAACAATCAATTAATCTATTATAAATATAAAATAATTAAGTATTATTTAATAAATACGTGATAATTTGATTGATAATTTTAGCTATATTATTACTTTAAAAATAATAATTAATTTTGTAGTTTAATTATTTCAATTTGTACTTTGAAATTGGTGAAGTTGTTAACATAATGTAATTAAAAACTATAAATTATTTAGACAGTTTTTTATTTTTAATGTATATTCAATTAAATAATAAATTATTAATATATTAAAATTTATAATATAAATATTATATATTAAAATAAATAAAAATTTATGATAAACAAGATAACAATGTGCGAAGTACGTTAATAAAAGAACTAATTAAAAGAATATCACGTCAACATTTTAATCTTCATCTTAAATACACAGATTTTAATTATATAAAGAAATAATAACAAAAAAAAAAAATTTTTTTTTAACAATCTTAAAATTTTTATCTTAAACTATTTTTTTACTAATTTAACATAAACCGAAATTTTAATTAAATATAATATGTTTATTTTTTATTTTAAATTTCACATATATTTACATATTTAATTATAATATATTTAATTATAATATTTTTTTACCTTAATTTTTACACTATAAAATTATTTATCTTATTATATTTATTTATTTTTATTTTCCTTTGACTTATACAATATAACAGTTTGGATTTTGGACTGTTATCAATAGTAGAATTCTAACAATCTTAAGGTAACTAAAATCCAAACATTTTCTGTACATTACATTTGTATTTCATTTCATTTCATTTTCATTTGTATGTCGATTTCATGCATTTCAATAGATTAAGATACATAAATATATGATAAATATTTAAATTTCGAATCACAAGCATCTTGTATATATCTTGTAATATCGTAACATAATATTAATATAAGTGTCATAATATAATATTTAACATTTAGCTCACATTATATACATAATATGATTTATGAGATCTAAATATGAATTTAAACATTCATTACATATTATGTTAATACATATTAATTATGACATTTACATAATTCTAGGGGCAACTACAAACAACATGGAACATGTCCACTCTATCTTGACTTCTCTAGTATATCCTATATACCTGTGAAAAACGAAAATGAAAAATAGAGTATGAGATTAGGGACGTATTTGAATAGTTTAGTGAGCAGATATAGAAAACGTCATAAAATATATTTTGTGCACGTGAATGTAACATTGTCAAACATTCCACATAAGGAAATGAAGTCACCAAAAACCTTGTGTAGCTTCAGCTAGCTAGCTAGCCAGCTTCGCAGAACTACTTATACCCAGCTAGCTTGCCAGCTTCACATGTATAGTTGATGCTTGGTTGGCTTGGTCTTACCATATACATACATAACATAGCATTATTCGTATGTCATCGGTAGGGTCCATAACATAACATCATGGGGTCTTGGATCATCCAAAACCACTGGTCACAAATCATGTAATAATACAATGTGTCATCTCTCATGGTATTAATGCAAACATCTTATAACATCATAATGCGTGAGCATGCCATAAACATTTATAGTATTTCTATGTGATAAATCACTTGAGTTTATATCCACTTACCTGGATAATAACATGTAGATGATCCTCTCGTCCGTCACTACAGTCCCTAGTTCTCGAAGTTTGATCATGTATTGATGGACTTAGAGTTAGAGTCTGACTATAGACCCTTTACATACTCTAAAACATTCCTAAAAATTCCCACATAATATAGCATAACATTACATTTCATCTTACATTGCAAATTATGTTAAAGTTGTTGGTAGGAGTGTTTTGGCGGTAGGTTCGGCAGTTAAGGATCCTTAGATAGAGGCATAACTTTATTTTAGAGACTTAGTTTGGCAGCCAAAGCCTAGACTTGAAAACCCCTCGTCTTGTGGTTCGACGGCCAAACCATTTCCTTTGCCAAGTCATCACATGTTTCGGTAACATCCTTTGATTGCCCAAACATGGCTTGGTATAAAATCTAGTTTCGGCAGCCGAATCTGGATTTTTGTAGAATACCAAAACTCGATTTTCACATATCTCTACATGCCAAAACTTGCAATTTTGTACATTTTGCACTTCTAAATATATTTTCACATTTCAAAAACTTCATTCAACTCATATATCATCACAAATACAACATGCATCATCATTATCATGCATTTTTACACTTTCCATAAACTTACATAAACTTTAATATTTTCAACTCATTTCAATTCAACATTTCAGTCACATGCAATCTTTTATTTCGGCTTACTAGTCTTATTGACACTAACATAACCTATTTAAAACATGCATAACTTATTTTCTTTACTTCCCTTTAATATTTATCAACTTTTAACAGTCATTCGTAAAACCTCAGTTAATCCACATGCATTACATTATCTTTTCATAACATCACTTAAAATACCTTTTTACATCACAATCTAACCTGTATTGAAGATTCAACTTTCTGGACTTGGATGTCTCCTACACTTGTAACTTTTTCTTTGTTTTTCTTTCAAAACCTTGTTTCTTTTTAATCTAACTTGATTCTTGTGCTAAACTCTTCAAATTTCACTCTTTAGTACTTAGAAGGGCTTTGATAAGGTTACTGGGAGATGGTAGCTCGAATTGAGAGAAATTGTTGTCTTTCAACCCTTCCTTAACCAGCTATCACCATTAATTATAGTGGAGTTTGACCAACTGGGTCTTGGCGGCTGAACTTGGCTTTGTAGGTTGAGCTAGTCGAATTTCCACTTTAGTCCTTCACTTCTCTTTAACTTTTCATTTATATCCCTAAATTATTTTAATTTTCATTTTAAACCCTAATTACTATTTTGGTCTAGTTTTCGCATATTCCATGAATATTTCGATCGAAAATGCATATTTTGACATAAAAAAAGTGTTGAGTATTACATACTTTCTCCTTTAGGAACATTCATTTCCGAATGTTCATCACATATTCATTATCATACATAGACATACATTTAACACATTACACATAATATGAACATAGTATCTTATACATAACATAACATCCTTACATGATTTACATTACATCAAGGGGAAGTATTTTCCTATTTTAGCCCTTAATTGTGAAACAAGTGCGTACCGTCGAACCATGGATTTCCTGATTTTCCAAGTACATTCTTTTAATTATGGTGGTTCCGTAGTATTTTAACCATTGGTATCTCTTTATTCTGAAGTCTCTTGATTTATGAGTCAAGAATCCTTACAGGTTACTCTACAAAGGTGAGATTCTTTGAAACCTAGAACTCTGGTTCTCTAAGAACCTTATTTGGATTTGACACATGCTTCCTCAGCATTAATATGTGGAATACTAGGTGAATTCTTTCCATGGAAGCAGGTAAATCAAGTATGTAGGTAACATCACTGATCTTCTATACTGTCTTGAACATTCTGATGTACCTTGAGGCCAACTTACACTTCTTACTAAATTGAACCACCCCTTTCATTGGAGATACCTTCAATAAGACCATATCCCCCTCCTGAAATACTAGTTGCTTTTGTTTGACATCATCATAACTCTTGTCACATCTCCCATGACATGCCTCCTACAGAATAACTAATGATTTCCCCATTCCTCTACTGAAATCCTTAATTACCCTGTAAGGGATAAAATTGAATCATCACCCTGTAAAATCCTGTAAAAATTTTTCTGCGTTTCTGAATATTTCCAATCATACATTTATTTAAAGTATCATCCATATGTAATTAAGGATCCATTCATAAAACATTTTAAAACCTTTATCATAGTTTTCAAATTTCATACACACAGCGGATACAACATATTATTACATTACTGCCTCTTTTTCCTATAGTGATAGTTACAAAATATTCTACCTTATACCGTAGCTTT